>PVKB01003366.1:0-205797 GCA_004027205.1 Ctenodactylus gundi
ATATATATATATATATATATATATATATATATATATATATCATGGCAAAATTACAAATCCTTACTCTCTCCCTTTTCGACCCTCCCATTTCTCCCCTGGCACCAGTTCCCATTATTCCCCACAATAAGTTCTATGAGGTAATTGTGATCTGGGTTTGTCATACCAGGGAAACCATTCAATATTTCATCTTCTGCTTCTGACTTACTTCACTAAGCATGATGGTCTCAAGTTTCCTCCATTTACCTATAAAAGCCTCCAACCTATCTGTCTTTATGGATGAGTAGTATTCCATTGTGTATAAACACCACAATATATGTATCCATTGGTCTATTGATGGGTATTTTGGTGTCTTCCACATTTTAGCTATTGTTGGTTGTGTTGCTATGAACATGGGTATACATATATCTCTGTTAGCTCTTGAGAAAATTCCCAAAAAAGGTATTGCTGGATCGAAGGGAATATTTATTTCCATTCTTTCGAGAGACTTCCATAGTGGTTGTACCCGTTTACATTCCCACCAGCAGACAGGAGGGTTCCTTTTTCCCCACAGCCTCGCCAACTGTGATTGCTGTTTGTGTTCTTGATATACGCCATTCTTTCTGGAGTTAGATGATATCTTGGTGATTTTTTGATTTGCATTTCTCTTATGGCTAAGGATGTTGAACTTTTCATGTATTTATTGGCCATTTGAACTTCTTCATCTGAGAACTGCCTATTCATTTCTTTTACCCATTTTTCAATCAAATCTTTGATTTTGAGGGGCTTACTTTTCTTCAGTTCTCTGTATATTCTGGTTATAAGCCTCCTATCTGAGGTATTGGTGCTGAATATTTTTCCCAATCTTTCAATTCTCTTTTCACACTGTTGATAATTTCCTTTGCCATACAGAAAATTTTAATTTGACATAATCTCATTTCTTAATTCTGGGGGCTATTTCTTTTGCTTTTGGTGTCTTATTAAGAAAGTCCTTGCTACACCTATGTCTTCTACATATTTTCCTAATTTGTCTACCAGAAGTTTCAGTGTTTCAGTTTTAATATCTAGGTCTTTGATTCACTTTGATTTAATTTTGGTGCATGGTGACAGGTGTGTGTCTATATTCATTCTTCTGCATGTGGATGTCCAGATTTCTCAGCACCATTTTTTTGAAGAGGCTATCTTTTTTCCAGTATATGCTTTTGGCTCTGGATTCACATCTGCCACCTACCACCTCCAGGAGTGAGTACTGGGTATGTGCTGTGAACCTGCCCCTCCCTGGCCAGGAGCAGGGACTGGAGGGGCAACCCTTAGAAAACCGCTGGGGTGTGGGACAGCAGGAGGGATGGTTGCACAAGTCTGCAGAGCACATAGTGTATGAGGGAGAGAGGACAGAGAAGCGCAAGACCTTTGGGGTGGACACAGGAGTGACAGCAAGGACTGGGACTGCCCCAGAGAGCATGGCCTCTGTTGATGACGCCTTCCTCCAGGTGCTACTGCCCTTGGCCACATAGACTTGGAGCCCCACAGTAGCAGGAAATCCTTGTAAGTACCGCAAATGGCTTAAAATTTACAATAGGCTTCCTGGAAAACTTCTCTATTGTCTTTACTGTTAATATGTGGACCTGGAGTTGCCGACCGTGCTCCTAAAAATACAGAACCTTTAAAATTAAACTCCAGTGGATCCAGTGAAAAAATAGAAACTCGTTTTCAGTAGACTTAACTTTGAAATGTGTGATGCATATCTGACTTTTAATCTGTGTATTTGAACAGTTATTGAGAAAGCGAATGTTTTCTTAAACAGAAGAGAACATCATAATAAGGGATCATCCTGCAAATACTCTCCTTCTGTTGTTGTTGGGTTTTCTTTTTTAACAATAATGGCATTTTAAAGGAATTAAGTCTAACAGGAATAACTAGCCAACATTATGTCATCAGTCATCAGAGCATCAATTTAGAGGCTAGCAGCTTCCGGTTCTGCAGACCTTGGAAACTCCAGGGTTAAATTAAGATCCCAATGAACTTGCAGACTGTTGGGTTGGAGCACTTTAGGGGAACCTAAATTTCAGAACCCAAATTTCAGAACCTGGTTAAACTACAAAGGGAATTAACACTACAACATTCCCCTGACATTTCACTTCAATAGTGAAAAGTTCTTTCTTAACCACAGAACTTAGCTGACCACTCAAGTGATCTTCAAAATTATTATTCTCTGGGTGCAAAGAAATTCATCAGTCGGTATTTTGTTTCTGATTTGGTAAAAATTTAGGAGGCTTTATTTTTAGGATGGACCTTATTCTAACAACACTCCACATAGTTTAGCAGAACCCAAAGCCTTCATATTTTATGGAAAGGAAGCTTCTACTTTGCTTAAACAAGTACACAAACAAGAAAGGAACTACATGAAGAAAGATGCAGTAACCAAGCTGGTGGAATACAACAATAAAATAAAACAAGTCACTAGAGGGCACTGTTACTCTTTAACAACAGGTTTCATTCCAGTGGTCTCATTGCGTTTTATGGGCAAGGTCAGCTTCGTTGATAGTGTTTGGCTTGCAATCCAACATGTAACTGAAATTCTGCGGGCTCGTCATAGTGAATGTTTCTCCTGGGAAAAACAGGAACATCTGAGAGGAACTGTGTAGGGCTCTGGTATAGGTGTGCCAAGTTGGTGGGTCACTAAACTTGACTAGGGCCAGTCACTAGATCACACTTAAAATTTCAACCCTAATTTTACGGAGGATTTTTTTCTTCAGTCATTTTTTTGCTGTTGTTGCACAAATTTTTATATGTACATGTTTATCACTTGTTAATTTTATTTTTTACCCATTTTATTGATATGTATACATGCAAAATTTAAGGTTTACAGACTTGTTAATTTTAAATTTCCTCTTTTTTTTGAGACAGGGTCTTGCTCTGCAGCCCAGACTGGTTTTGAACTCACTATGGAGCCCAGGCTGGCCCTGGACTCAAGGCAATCCTCCTGTCTCAGCCTCCCAAGTACTGGGATTACAGGCATGTACCACTACACTTGGCTTATGTGGTACCAGGGAATCTAACTCGGGTTCTTAGAGCTTGACAGGCAAGTAAATAATTCTTAGAGATGAAACTATACAACAAATATGAAAACATTTGAACACCAAAAGGAAAGTAATAAAGGACATTTAAAAGACTCCTTCTCATGAGGACACCATGAGCATGTGTTGCTAATGTTTTTTATAGGTGGTTCTCCAGGAGCAAAAGCTGTCACCCCCCCCCCACACACACACACACACACACAAGGTGGCCTGTGGCTGGTTGGTGGCACAAAGTGGCTGTCTGCATGAAATGGGGTCATGAGAAGAGCAAACTCCAACTTTGACATTTTAGACATTCTGTGATTTTACCTGAAGATTTGCTCAAATTTTAAACATTCAGGAGTGATTAAAATCTACAGTGATTGTTTAAATAAAAAAATTGCAGTAAAAGAGACATTGCCACTAGTACACCTCTACATGTGCCGCCGTGCATCGAACCCACTTCTATCATTTCTGCCACTTTCTGAAACAGTTTAGAAGTCCTTTTTTGTGCTTTTATGAGGTGCAATTAAAAATTTGGTGAATGCTGCCGCTGAGTACCATCCCGCGGAAAGGCAGGCTTGTAAAAACATTGCGGCGTGGTGCCACCCGCTTTATTCTCCTAGTTGGGTACCCTGTGACTTCTGGCACTTTCCCACAGTCAGAATGATCATGGAAGGTAAGTATTTTTAGTTGGTGCAGGGCATCAAGGCAGTCACGAGGGCACGACACGAAGACATGAGAAAAGACTTCCAGAACTGCTTCAGAAAGTGGCAAGAGTGACGGGTAAGTGTGTTTGAAGTGAGCGGAAGTGGTTTGAGGGGGGTTAAGGGCAGTGTGCCTTTCACCATAATAACTTCTAAAAATTTAAGCGTTCACACCTGGTAAATCAGGCACGTTTGTTAGCAGGATCCTTGCCGAAGGGAAATACTTCCTTCAGTGCCATGTGCCGTGTACCTCCTCATGGTCCCCTGTCGTCTTCTCGCTGTCTGCCTGCTGTGAATTATCCTGCCGAGTCTTCGCCTTTCTGGGGGTGACACTTCTGGACCGGGCTGTGTCCTTTGCATCTTGGGGTAGTTCCTGATGACGCCAGTGCAGCGAGCGAGCGCCGCTTTTCCCTCTGAGCTCCTCCTTGCAACTGGGTTTAAAATTTCGCGGCCGGACTTCAGAATGCTGTGTTCTCTGCGGTGTTTCATCGGTCGTCGTGGGCTCTTTAACTCAGCGACAGACACAAGCAAAGCGTTGCCCACACTTAGTATGACAGCCATCACTGTGCTGCTGCCTTTGTTTCTGAACAACAGGACATTGTGGAGGGGTCACTGCAGGAGGATTCAACTTTCATTGTAGCTTAGGTTAAGTACAGTTGGTGCCTGGCAGCAGGAGTCTAATTATTCTCATAGTTTATTTTAGAGTTCTGTTCCTGTGTGTCACTCTGTCTCATACCTTGAGAACAAATGGAAGGTCACTTATTCCTCTCGCCCAGCGCCCGAAGGCAGTAGGAAGAATCGAGAGACTTTCAGCTCTGCACACCGATCCTAGGGGTGTGCAACTGAGTGTCTTGGTGGGTTGCATGGAAACGCCTATAATCGATAAAAGACTGGGTAACATCCTTTGATGTTACTCGTCAGGAGATTAATTTATCCATTGCATGTCTAGAACACTTCTCCTTCCATCTTTTTTCTTTCCTAAGTTACCGTGTTTTCAAGTTCACCAGCCACACTTCCACAGAGCATGTGGTTTAGAATGGAAGTCCATTTATATGATATGGAGATTTGTATTAGCAAAAAGGCCTCGTGCAGTTTAGGGACAATTGTTCCCGCAAATGCTCAAGTTGGACTCTTTGTAATCCCATTTAAAAAGAATCTACTGGTGAACAATGGTTTAATTTGCTGTCAGGTGGATGGCTCCTTGTGAAAAATAAAGTGCAGATTACCCTTATTCATTTCCTCGAATCTCTAAACAGATAACCTTACTGAGGACAAGGAGCCCACGGAATAATCAGTCCCCCAGATTGGATTACAAACAAAAGTCATATTACTTGCTCTTCCTCTTCCTTTGTCCTGGTCCTTGTGAATGATTTGGTTATGAAGTCATAGAATAGCGCTGAGCAGTAGGCAGCCATGCTATGGCATGGCCTAGGAGCATGGCGCAGGGTTTAGACTCAGCTGGCTGAAGAAGCTTGGGGTGGCAAGAATGGGGACTGGGGAGACAGCATGGGTGCTAACCCAAAGTGGATTGTCAGAAGTTGAGTGGGGTGAGGAGGGAGGCATTCCAGATGGCAAGAGACTATGAAATCTGGCATACCAAATTCTAAGCATGATCTGGGCTGAATGCTTTTTTTATAAAGGACCTTGTGGGGAATCGGTGGAACTTGAGCAGGATTTGGGGATTATGACTCAGAACTGTATCCATGATGATTGTAATTAAGCTCTACAGTGCTGTGGTCCGAGATCCCAACAAGTTGACAGAATCCCTTTAGCAGTCACAGGAGGTGAGTGGGGTTTTTTTGTTTTGTTTTTGTTATTGTTTTTTCCCACTTTTTTATTAATATACATATGTAATACATAGTGTTTACAATGAATTTAGGTATTTCAGGCACATATGTGCCATATCAACTTTACAATCCCTTCCTATTTTTGACCATTCCACCCCCTCCCTATCTCTTCCCCCAACTCCAGCTATCACTTCATGTGGTTCATAGAATATCTGTGTTCTGGGTTTTCCACAACAGAGAAACTATACAGTACTTAACATATTAATCTTCCACAACTAAATCATTTCATTTAAGTCACCACTCTAACTCAGCTTCCTATTCCTCGAATGGTTCGCAGTGGTTAAATCTTGATGCCTCTTCTCTGAATCCAACCAAACCCTTTATATGGATATTTACCAAAAGGGTTTTTTTTTCTATATTTTGCTATATCTCTGTTGCTATTCTTAAACCGGGCCTTACCCACCAGTTCACATTACAAAATAACTACAAGCATGTAGTTCAAAAGACTAGTAAATTTGGGAAAGAAGGAAAAAAAAGTTAAATTTCAAATGCCTTAGCTGAATACTGGAAGGTACATATTTGTGCATTCACAGGATTATCTTTACATCAATCAGTTTTCTTAGGATAAATTTTCATCAGTGACCTAATAAGTGAATTGCTACACTAAAGACGCTTAAAACTATCTATATCACATTGCTACATTAAATGAACTTAAATCTATACCACATAAATATACTTAAAGTAAAAGATATGAAGGCAAATTTAGTTATTTCAGAATTTTTAAACTTTTATAACTTACTTACTCACATTTCACTGATTACTAAAATTCTGCTAGATTTGGTTTATAATTTATCTGCCCATCCATATATTCGTGCATTTGTATTCTTAAGAGATTTTATGTCAATTCCCCATGTTGCATTATTAATTAGAAATTATTCTATTTTGCACACTACTATACTATTACTATTAATAATGTTGTGTGGGGATTTCACAGATTTTATAGAAGAACTAGTACTGTTTTAAAAGTATATCAATCAGATGATTTAATTAGCAACCTACTTTTTTATTACATTTTTTCTTCACATGTTGCCTTTCCTCCAAGCTGTTTTGGTGCTGCTTATGTTTCTGCCTCTCAAAGAGGATAAACTCACATTCAACATCAAAAAAGTGAGTTGCTTCATTCAACAAACTTAAGACTTTATCAATATGCTACATTAAATGGACTTAAATCTGTATCATATAAGATGCTACAGTGAAAGCAATAGATATATAGCTATGCTCAGTTATTTCAGATTTTTTGACTTTCATACATTGATTACTCATATTTTATTAAGAATTAATATTTTGCCCTATTTAGTTTTTCCTTTTACCTATCAATTCATCCCTAATTTCATGCATAGCCTTACTTTTTTCTCAGCTCATTCTCCTCTAGCTGTTGTAGCTTTTTCTCTGGGGTCATTGGTGTCGCTGGCCTCCCTTTCACTTTCTATGTTTCCTTTAAGTATTCTCTGCAATACTGGCTCAGGGGCTGCAAATTCCTTTAAGCTTTCTATATCATGGAAAGTTTTAAGTTCTCCCTTTAAATTAAAAGATAATTTTGCTGGATATAGCAGTCTTGGTTGGCATTTATATTCTTTTAGTGCTTGGATGACATTGCTCCATGATCTCCTGGCTTTTAGAGTCTGGATTGAGAAGTCTGCAGTTATCCTGATGGGATTGTCTTTGTAGGCCACCTTCTGTTTTTCTCTTCACCGCTTTTAGTATTTTTTCTTTGTGTTGGGTTTCTAGAATTTTAATTATGATGTGTCGTGATGAGGATCTCCTCTGATCAAAGTTGTTTGGTGTTCTATATGCCTGCAATAGTTCCATGTTCATTTCTTTTCTTAGATTTGGGAAATTTTCTTCCATAATTTCATTAAACATGTCCTTGAAGCCTTTTGTTTTGTCCTCAGCCTTCTCCTGGACTCCCATGTTTCTGAGTTTGTTTCTCCTTGAATCATTTATCAGCCATTGTAATGATTCACTTTCTTTCTTATTTACTTTGTGTTCTTCATGGCCTTTATGTTGCAACTCAGACACTTTATTTTCTAGGTCTGACATTCTATTCTGAATGTGTTCAAAGTGGTTGCTTATTATTTCCTGTGTGTTTTTCACTTCCTGAATATCTGCATTCAATTTTTTTTATATCTCTGTTGTGTTCTCCTCTAATTTCTTGTATTGCCTTCATTATCTTTTCATATATTTCTTCTTTGGTCTCCTCTTTTTGCTTTTCATGGCTTGCTTTTAGCTTAGCTATGTGTTGGTATAGCTTTTCCGCTGTCTGTTTTATTTCCTGCTTTAATTCACTGAATATCTGCGCCCAGAAGTTACCATCATTTTTGCCATGTTCATCCTTGGATTCTGCAGTTGCAGTGGTATCATCTTCTGGGGTGTCAGGTCTTTTTGTAGGAGATTTGTTACCACATTTTCTCATGGTTCTGCTATCTCTGGCTGTCTCTGGTGTGCAGGAAAGAAGGGTTTGGCGAAGGCCCAGTCCTAGATGCCTCTGGAATCCTCTGTCCTAAGGGACAGACAGGGTGATGAAATTCCCGGTCCTGGATTACTCTGGAAGCCGGTGGGGCTCAGGATTGACAGGGTGATGTAATTCCCTGGAAGCCTCTGGCTCACGGGATGGACAGGTGATGGACTTCCTGGTCCTAAATGCCTCTGACATGCAGGGCAGTGACGAACAGGAAGCCTCTGGCATGTGCTGGAGGAATGGGGTGATGATCCTCCTTTTGAGGTGTCTTGTTCCCCCAGTCCACTCAGCAAAGCTCTCTTTCTGTCCTGGCTTCCCTCCCCCAGGGTAGGACTCTCCACCCTCAGAGCAGAGGTGTCCCTGAGCCTTTCAGGGGACCAGCAGGCTTTTCCCCTCTTTTCTCCTCTCTCTGACTCTTGTGCCAGTTTCTTCCTAGGCACTGTTTAATGGTGGCCCCAAAGCACTGGTGTGCTCTTCTGAGCTTTCTTTTACTCTAAAGGGTTCAGTCTTGGGCTTCCCCACCCCCGCCCCCCCCCCTTCTATTTAAAATGGCTCCTGCTGACGTCACTGCCTGTGGAGGCTGCCAAGCCCTGTTTCTGATCTGGAATCCTGGGGCCTTTCCTAGGGAGAGCGCACGCTGCGTTTGTAGTACACACTACCTGCGTGTTGGTGTTTCAGAGGCCGGGGCTGCTAGCTGCTTGCAATTCCCACTTCTCCGGATCTGTGCTCACCTTCGGCTGAGGTTCTGGCTCCCGGCCTTCCTCCATCTGGTCTGTGGGTGTTGGCAACTTGGGGCCATGCCGAGTTGGCTGCTTCTGTCCTCCTCTTCGGATGTGACTTCAGGATTTCTGACCCTCCTGCAGCCTCCTGTACGTTGTTGGGGTGCTCTGTCCTTTCCCAGCTCCGTCAGATGTTCCAGGCCCACACAAGCTTTCCTCCATCTGCAGCTGCCTGTGGCTCCAGCCGTTTGCTGCTGGCCTGCAGCGGCTTCCTGGGCCACGGGGATTTTTTTCTTATTCTCTGCTTTCGATGATCCTTCAGAATTTCTGACCTTCCCCTGGCTTCCTTTTGTAGGGGTCTCCAACCTGCGGGGACCCCCAGAACAGCAGAGGAGGGGTCAGACGACAGAGTAACACACTCTGGAAGTCGTTTCAGTGAGGGCTCTCTCATTTATTTAGGCTGTACAGGGGCTTAAATAGGCTGAGGTAGTTATCTTGGGCCAATCAGCAAGACCTCAATCAGCCTGGGGCCGCCCAGGGGGAGGGAAGGAGTAGAGGAGGGAAGGCGCGGTAAGGAGCAGTTCCAGGAGCAGGGAGCAGTTCCCAGGGTTTAAGCAAAACAACACCTGGCTTAAATTACGAGCAGTAACATTTGTTCGTGGGAAGGAAGGAACTCAGCTAAGGTCAGTGATGCTGAGGATCTCTTGCCCTGAAGACCCCAACATCCTTTCAGTTTCTGGGGATGAGCCTCTCTTTCCTGGCTACACCAAACATACTTTTTCTAACTAAATTCTCGACTTCTTAAGTGGGTCGATGAGGAGGCATCGTGCAGCGCTGTTACTCAGCTGCTGTCTTGACCGGAAGCCTCTATGTATCTGCCATGCATTTTAATATGATGTGTTTTCACTGCCATATGACTTTCAGAAATTTTTGATTTCTTCCCTGATTTCTCCTGTGATCCATTGCTTGTTCAGTAATGTATTATTTAACTCCATGTATTTGTTTAGTTTCTGTAGTTTCTGTTGCTGTTGATTTCTAGTTTTATTCCATTATAATCTGAAAGCATTCATAAAAATTATTTTAATTATTTTGTGTTTACTTAAGCATATGTTATGGCCAAGGATATGATCTATTTTGGGAAAATGTCCCATGTTGTGCTGAGAAAAAAGGTGTGTTCTGCTGATGTTGGATAGAGCATTGTAGATTTTTGTTAAGTCCATTTATCCATGGTGTGATTTAGCTCTGATGTTTTTTGTTGATTTTTTTTTTTTTTTTTTTTTTGGTTTATCTATTTGTGAGAGTGGGCTATTGAAGTCCTTTAGTCTGACTGTATTGGGATCTATTTGACCTTTCATGTCCAGTACTTATAATTTGAGCTCTTGCTGTTGGATTGTTCCATTTCCTGGTGTATAGTGTCCATCTTTGTCTTCTCTGATCTCTTTTGGTTTGAAGTCTGCTGCATCTGGACTAGCAAAGCTACTCTTGCTTGTTTCCAGGCTCCAGTGGCATGGAGTATTAGTTTCCATGCCTTTACTTTTGGTCTGTGTGCTTGTCTGTGGGTGAAGTATGCCTGTTGCACTTTACCATTGGTGGGATTTGTTTCTGATCCAGTCTGCCACTTGGTAGGTGAGTTAAGACCGTCAGTATTGAGAGCAATAATTATAAGATTTTTTAAATACAGGGTCTCACTATATAGTCCAGGCTGGTTTTGAACTCACTATGTAGCCCAGGCTGGCCTCAAACCCACAATAATCTTGCCTCAGCCTCCAGAGTGCTGGGATTGCAGGGGTGTGTCACCATGCACAGCTTATGTGGTGCTGGGGAATTGAACTCAGGTACTTAGCACTTGCTAGGCAAATGCTTTAACTGCTGAGCTATTCCTCCAGCCTCTTATTATAAGATCCTGATATTATCTTGTTTTTCTGGTGTTGGCTCTTTGTTTTGTCTTTTTGTTAAACTTTTGCTTTTGATGATTCCTTTTCTCTGTGTTCTTTGAGGCTGATCTTCTCTTTGGCTAAAATTTCTTCAAGAATTTTCTGCAATACTGGGATAGTGGTAGCAGATTTCTTTAGGGTTTCTTTGTCATGAAAAATTTTTGCTTCTTCAATTTTCAGGGACAACTTTACAGGATACAGCAATGTTGGTTGACACTTGCTTTCTTTTAAAGCGTGAAAGATTTCATTCTAGGCTCTTCTGGCCTTTAAAGTTTTCATTGAGAAATCTGAACTTACTTGAATGGGCTTGTCTGGGTAGAAAATATTTTTTTATTATTATTAATATTTTATATTTATGTTTCTGAGATTCTGATTATGATATGTTGTAGCAAAGATCTTTTCTGGATAAAGTTATTTGGTGTTTTATAAGCTTCTTGTATCTGAATATTAATTTCTTTTCCTAGATTCAGAAAACTTTCTGCCATGATTTCAGTGAATAAATTTCTTTATATTTATTTATTTTCTTGAGACAGGGTCTTACTCTGTAGTCCAGGCTGTCCTGAACTCACTATGGAGCCCAAGCTGGCCTGGAACTCTCCACTCAGCCTGCCTCAGCCTTCCAAGTCATGGGATTAGAGGTGCAGCCCGCCATGCCCGTTTTTATGATGTTGGAGAATTGCAGCTCGGGCCTTGTGCTCACTAGGCAAGAGCACTAACCACTGAGCGGTGGCCCTAGGCCCTCGGGTGAATACAGTCTTGACACCTTTTGTGCTGTCTCCTGCTCCTTCTCCACACTTAGTTCTCAGGTTGCCTCTTAGAGCTTTTCTTCAGCTCTTGTATGCAGCTATCTTGCTTCTTCTTTTGGTGTCATGCCTGGTTATGACATTTATCTCATCGACCTTGTCTTCAGAGTTTGAAACTCCGTCCTCACAATGCTTGAGCCAGTTTTCTCTGCTTTCAAAGGAAATTTCCACATCCTGAAATTCAGCTTGCTTTCTTTTCAGATTTTCCACTTCTCTACCAAAATATTACTCCATATCTTGTGTTGCCTTATTTACTTCAGCCTTATTTTTGTCTTCTGTGAACTCAGTGAACTTTGTATTCACTAGGACAGTTATTTGCTTAGTGAATTCTTCTTTCAGCTCACTAATCATTACCTGCATTTGTTTAAATATGTTTAAATAGCTCAGCATGGTGGCACATGCCTATAATCCCAGCCCTTGGGAGGCTGAGGCGAGAAGATTACTGTATGTTCAAGGCCTACCTGCCTCCCTACTGAGTTCAGGCTCAGGCTGGACTGCAGAGCAAGACCCTGTCTCAAGAAAATAAATAAATAAAAATAAGTATGTCTTGTTTGAACTGTTTGCATAAACCAACTGATCCACTTGTTATGTTTACTTCCTTTTCTGTGAGTTCCACTATTTGGGGCCCACAGCACTAGCATTGTGTCCTGTTGCCTCGTCCTCCCATATTCTGTCGCTGAGGGCCTTCACGTTAAGAGCTTAGTCAGGACGTTTTTCTCAGCACGTAGGAGGATTTGTGGCAGGAGGTGAGAACCTACTGGACTGTGCTGGGAGTAGGCAGTGAGGGGGACCTGACAATCGATGGCCTCCACGCGTGTTGTTCCCTTCGAGTCCTCAGCAGAGCTCTCCTGCCTTCCTGACTTCCCTCCCCAGAGGCTGTCCTCTCCGCCGTTGGCAGCCCTCCCTGTCCGGAGCTAGGCAGGAGTTCGGCGGCCCTCCCTCTCTCTTTGCACCTGTTCGTTGTGCCCTTCCTTCCTGGGCATTGGTAAGAGTGCCCCCAAATTCTGTGGTGTGTGGCCCATCTGTGGCATCTTTCACCCAAAAGAATTTGCACTTGGGCTTTTTTCAAAATGGCTCTTGGCTGTCTCACTTTCTAGTGTGGCACTGCCGAGAGCTGCTTCCCTGAGCTGGGCTGCTGAGCTGCAGGGAGGCCCTTTTAAGGAGAATTTCATGTGCCTTTGCAGATTGCAGTGCCCGCATGCTTATTTGTGGAGGCCAGCGCTGCCAGCTGCTGTTGGTTCCCACAGCTTGGGCTGGGCTTCCCTCGGTCTGTGGCTGCCTGCTGCTCGTGTCTGCTGGTGGTCCTTTCCAGGTGGCCTGGGGTGGCTTCTCTGGCTGGCATGTTCTTGAGCCTATGACATGTCTTCAGAGTTTCCAACCCTCTCATGGTGTCTTTTTGATTCCTGGAGCTCTCTTCTCTCTTCAAGTTAATTGAGCAGGCAGTTTTTTAATTATGCCTCAAATTTTTGGAGGAACTGACGAGGAGCCATTGAGCAGGACTCCTACCTGGTTGTCATGTTATCTGGAAGTCAGGTGCCAGAGTCTTTTGAGGACCCTTTTCATCCATGACACATATGGTAGAAGTCTCTACAGTGATGGACAGTCAGATAAGGTGAGAGACAGGGCAGGAGGGGCATGGATTTGTCCTTTAATGGTGGCATTGAGGGGCTGGAGGAAGAGCTCAGCAGTTAAAGCATTTGTCTGTCAAGTTCAAGGCCCTGAGATTGATTCTCATACCAATAATCTCAGCACTTGGGGGGCAGAGGCAGGAGGATTGCCATAAATTCTAGGCCAGCCTGGACTACAGAGTGAGACTTTGTCTTATCAGCAAACAAACAAACAAACAAACAAATAGGACTGGAGGAATGGCTCAGCAGTAAAAGTACTTGTCTAGCAAACACTGTGTCAAGCGCTAACTACCTGAGTTTGATTCCCCAGCACCACATAAGCCAGGTGTGGTGGTGCACACCTGGAATTCCAGCACTTGTGAGGCTGAGGCAGGAGGATTGCCCTGAATCCAGGCTGGCCTGGGCTCCATAGTGAGTTCAGGACCAGCCTGGGCTAAAGAGCAAGGCCCTGACTCAAAAAATAAAATAAAATAAAATAAAATAAAAATAATTTTTAAAAAGATGGCATCGACCCTACCTGGCCCAGTGGTGATGGCTTGTAATCCCTGCACTTTGGGAGGCTGAGGCAAGAGCATCCAAAGTTTGAGCCCAGCCTAGGCAATTTGAGTTCCCTCAAAATGGGGACTAAAAGGACACTGATGTATATATGAAAGTGAAACCACAGGGCCATGAGCTTTAATTCGCTAGGAGGGTTTTGACTAATTCAATCTCTTGTTGCTTGTCTGTTCAGATTTTCTGTTTCTTCAGACTCAGTTTAGGAAGTTTCCTTTTCTCAGAATTTATCCATTTACTGATTTTTGGATTTGTATAAATTATACATAATCTTCAGGATTCTTTGTATTTCTGTGGTATTAATCATAATGTCTGTTCTGCATTTATAGTTTTACTTAAGCGAATCATTTAGTTTTCTTTACTTGAATCCTCTCCTTTACAAGGTTGTTAATAACTTGTTAATTTTGTATTTTCAAAATATTTATGTGCACTAGTTTTTTCCTGATACCTTCCTGTATACCTCGTTGCTGTCTGTTCCAGTCTGTATTGGAGCCACTCTTCTCCTGATATTGGGCTTGCTTTGTCATTTGGACCCTCCCTTCCCTGAGGTGTAATGTCAATCTATTGATTTGGTTGTTTCTGCTTCATGTGAGTATTCATTGTTAAAACCCTTCTTGAATGACTTTGCTATATCCAATAACTTTTAGCTGTTAGTGCATATCAAGTCATTTCTCAGTATTTTTATCAATTTTAAAAACTTTTTGTCTGACTGATTGTCCAGGCAGGTGTTATTTCATTTCCACAGATTCGCACATTTTTTGGTATTTTTTCTGCCACTAAGTTTTAGTTTCGTAGCACTGTTGAAAAGGGCATATGGTTGCATTTCCACCTTCTTAAATAGGGAAAAGATCGCTAAGGGGGGCTAAGCCAAGATTCATATTGAATGCTTTTCATATATACTTGAAAAGAAAATATAACTGTGAGCCAGGTGGACAGTGTTGAGTCTGTTGCTTTGCTACTCATTTTCAGTCTGGTTGATCTGTATTGGGGTATTGAATATTAACATTCTCTCAGGTGATTTTATTGCGACCTCTCATTTCAGTTGTTGGATGTGCCCACATTACATAGGCATGTTTATATGTATGTATATCCTTCCATGTATAATACATGATTTATATAATTAGATATTATATTTCTGTCAATTACTGTATCGGTATTGACATTTTCACTTTGAGTAACATATTTTTATACAACTAGATGCTCCAAATTTGGAACATCTACTATAAAATATGGGCTGAGAGGGCACCCAGTAGTGAAGCATTGACCAGTGGGTAGAAGGCCTCAAGTTTGATTCTGCAGCACCATATAATAATTAGCCTGTTATGGCGGTGCATGCCTGTAATCCCAACCCTGAGGCTGAGGCAAGATTGCTGTGAGTTTGAGGCCAGCCTGAACTTCAGAGTGAGGCTGTCTCAAGAAAAATAGTTATCTAGATCCTGTATAATGTATGCGTATGTGTGTGTGTGTGTGTGTGTGTGTGTGTGTGTGTGTGTGTGTGTGTGTGCATCCCTGTGTCTCTCCTTCCTGCCTTGTCTTGTCACGGTTTCAGTGTCCATCACTTTGTGCGGTGCGCGTACAGCCGCCCGGCTCCCCTCCGTGGCCTATACACATGGAATGTCTTCTGTCCTTTATGTCCATCCTATGTGTGTCTCTACACGGAAGCAAGTCTCCTGTGGGCAGCTGTCATTGCACCTTTCTTTTTAAAATTTTAATCCTCTAAATTACTTCATGTTTGTTACAAAATTTGATTGTTTTGTGTTTAAAATAATTATAGATAGGGGTTGGAGGAATGGCTCAGAGGGTAAAGTGCTTGCCTAGCAAGGGCTAAGTACCTGAATTTGATTCCCCAACACCATATAAGCGGGTCATGGTGGCGCACACCTGTAATCCTGGTACCTGGGAGGATCACCATTGAGTCCAAGGCCAGCCTTGGCTCCAAAGTAAGTTCAGGACCATGCTGGGCTACAGAGTGTAGATCCTGCCTCAAAAAAAAAAAAAAAATTCAGATAGCAAGAGCTCCCAATTATAATTTTGCTGTTTCTGTTTTGTTTGTTGTAGCTTCTTGTTCCTTTCTTCAACCCTGTTCCAGTCCCTGTAGGAGGTCTTTGTGTGAGCTGTCTGTGTTGGGCTTTTTGAGAAATCTGAGGGACATCTTTGTGGGGCGTCAGCGAGGTGGCAAGAGGAGCCTGAGAGCCGTGCAAGGCTCCTGGGGGAGTCTCTGAGGGGCAGTACAGCATATAAAACAAACACACTACCTGTCAGCGAGACATCTCTGTGTGTCTCTGTAGGAGATCTCTCAGGGGCAGTCTGTTGATGTCTTCGCGTCAGGCCCTGATGCACCTCATGGAGACTGAGCCATGGAATTGCAAAGGGACCGGCTCGTCCAGTGTCCTGGCTGGTCTGTAAGCTCAGTTACTAATGACAATTTTCCTGCCATGAGCCCTGGTATCCTCCACGCTCCAGAACTCCCCTCCTGGTATCATGAGAAAACCTAACAGCAGCCCAGTGTGGTCCCTCCTGAGGTCAGGGACTGGCTTCTGTGCCACTCTGGGCTTAACTCCCAAGGGACTGGGAGCTTCTCTGAGGCGCAAATGTCCTTCCAGTCCTGGCTGTGCTCTCACTGTAGGGCCTGTCCTGGAGGATGCCATAATGGCACCCAGGTCCCCCGAACAGGACGAGCCTGAAGCTCCCGCCACCAGACCCCAGGAGTCTGTGCGCACTGCCCCCTCCAGCCCAAGTCCAGCCCAGTCCCCCACGTGGCAGAAGGGCCTTGCTCGCTTTGTCTGGCTAAGCCACACCTGGTGCAGGACCCTCCTCCCTAGGAACCAGCCCTGGAGCGGGGCCTCTGGCTGCCCTGTGTGCCGCACAAGGCAGAGAATGCTCTCTGGAGAAATGGTTCCTCCTTTCCCTGCCTGCTTGTCCCTAAGAACCCTGTGAGGAGGGAAACTACACGAGGAGCGGAGAGCAGAACAGAGGTTGTTCCTGGACAGCGCCCGACAGCACCAGGGTGTGAGGACAGGCTGCCTCCAGCCTCCCCGTGTGTACCAACCCCGGCTGGCGGCCTCTCTCCCTACTATCTCTAGGGTAAGTGGGGCTGGAGCCAGGGAGGACTTGCTGCATAATCCCACTGACCTGTAACTGGACCCTCTGAGTCTCGCCTTTTTGTTCTTTCAAATCTTCACCTGATTAGATTAGGCTTAACAATATTAGACCGGGCAAATTATTTCCCTCAATCAACTGATTTTAAGTGTTAATTTCTTCACAAAAATACTTACAATAACATGTTGGCAAACATCTGGGCACTCGGTGGCCCTACTACGTTGACAGGTAATATTAACCACCACAGGGCGCTATACCTTAGCCAAACTGACACATAACAGTTAGCCACACAAATGTTAAATCTCCTGTTGGGGCTGTAGCTCAGTGGTAGCGTACCTGCTGTGGGTTCAATTCCCTGCATGACTAAAAGTAAAAACAAACACAAAGAGATGTTATATCTCCAATCAACATTTTATTCTTTTTTTAAAAAATCATTTTTTTCTGGGCCTTGGGGCATACATAGCTCAGTTATTAGAGCACTGCCTAGCAAGCACGCAGCTCTGGGTTTGATTCGTCAGGACCATTTAAGCTGAGTGCGGTGACCCACATCTGTAATCCCACAATCCAGAGGCTGAGTCAGAAGGACTGTTGTGTGTTCGAGGCCAGCCTGGGCTACATGGTGATCTCAAGACCAGCCTGGACTGTAGAGCAAGACCCTGTCCTCAGAAGGTTGAGGCAGGATGCCTGCTGTGAGTTTGAGGCCGGCCTGGAGTATGTAGCTCAGGTGCAGCCTGGACTACAAAGTGAGAACCTGTCTCAGAAAAAAAAAAAAAGTTAAAAATTGTTTTTGTTTTCTTTTTCTACCAAGCAGCATTTTATTTATTTATCTGTCTATCTGTTTAGCAAGGGTGCATCTGTTTTCTTAGGAGTCTGATTAATATTTGTTAGGAGAAATGGAAACTCTGACACCTTCCCATTTCCACTTTGTCAACCCTTCTCGTTGTTACCAGGAGGCCTCATTCTCTCCCCCCACCCCCTTTTTTTGAGACAGGGTCTCACTCTATAGTCCAGGCTGGTCCTGACCTCACTGTGGAGCCCAGGATGATCTTGAACTAAAGGCAAGCTTCCTGCCTCAGCCTCTCCATTACAAACAAGTACCACCACGCCTGGTTTATGTGGTGCTGGGGAATCGAGCCTAGCGTTTTGCCCTTGTTAGGTAATCTCTTTAGCCGCTGAGCTGTTCCTCCAGCCCTCCCCATTTTTTATTAGTATGTTCTTGTGATACATAATAATTACATTAAGCTTGTGGAAATGGTACATGCACATATCACCTTTTGGCCACGTTAACATCCTTTTCCATTCCCTCGCCCCATACGTAACTTTATTTATTTATTTATTTATTTATTTATTTATTTATTTTTGAGACAATGTCTTGTTCTGTAATCCAGGCTGGTTCTGAATTCAGTATGTAGTCCAGCTTGGCCTCAAACTCATGACAATCCCCCTGCTTCAACCTCCTAAGTACTGGCATTACAGGTATGTGCCACCACACCCAGATTATTGTTACATTTTTGAGTTGTACTTTATCTGCACTTTTTGGAGGTAACTTGCAGGCATTACAATATTAATATTGTGCTACTTCATGCTAATGACCTTTCCAATTACAAAATTCCACTTATCCACTGTATTTTTTTTTTTTTTTTTTTTGAGACAGGGTCTCACTCTGTAGCCCAGGCTGCCCTTGGACTCAGAACAATTCTCCTGCCTCAGCCTCCTGAGTGTCAGGATTACAGGTGTGTGCCACCATGCCCAGCTTTATGTGGTGCTGGGGAATCGAACTCAGGAATTGAACTGCTGTGCCATTCCTCCAGTCCCTGTCCACTGTATTTTTTTATTGTTATGACATGTTTTATATAGTAAACTTCATCATACAATTCTTTTTGTGTGTTTTTTTTAAAGACATAAGTTTATTAAAACTTCAAAGTTACTTTAAAATTTATTGGTGTTCTAGGGAATTGAACTCAGGGCCTTGTGCTTGCTAGGCAAGCCTCCAGCCCCAATCATACAATTCTGTCATTTGTGTCTTAGACTATATTGTTTTTCAAAAAAGTTAAGAAAAAATAGTTTAACAAAATTTATAACAAAATTTTGAGGGGCTGGGACATAGCTCAGAAGTCAGAGCACTTGCTCAACATGCAAAAAACCCTGGATTTGATTCCCCAGCACCACATAAAAATTAGTTGGGTGTGGTGGTGCACGCCTGTAATCCCATCATCAAGGAGGCTGAGGCATGTGGGTGGCCATGAACTTGAGGCCAGCCTGAGCTGCTTAGTGAGTTCAGAACCAGCCTGTGTTACAGAGTGAGACCCTGTGTCAAGAAAACCAAAAACCAACCAACCAAATAAAAAAAAAAAAACCCATAAAATCTGAGCCTCTGGTGTGGCACATGCCTCTATTCCATGCCCTCTGGGAGGCTGTGGCAGGATTATAAATGTAAGCCCAGCCCAGGCATTTTAGGACTTAGTGAGATCCTGTCTCAAAATGAAAAGAAAAGAAGGGCTGGGAATGTACGTGGTCCTTCAGACTGAAGCATCTGGGTTCAACCTGTAGCACTGCAAATAAATAAATAAATAAATAAATAAATAAATAAATAAATAAATAAGAAAAGAAAAAAGAAAAAAAGAAGAGAAAATGCTTAGTGACTTCAGTCTGGGGAGCTGGCAGAGGTGAAGCTGTGGTCCTTAGTAAAGAAGAAAGGAACCCCAGCTCGACTGGAGGGGGGCCTCCGACAGCAGGTTAGCAGCCCCACGAGAGACACGGACCAGCTTGAGGAGGAGCTGGTGGGCTCTGCCCTGGACCACCTCAGCCCTGGCTTCCCGGCTCTGGAACCCTTACGGCAGAGAGGGGCTCCGTGCCCAGGAGAGGATCCTCTCTGTGGGTCTCAGTTACGTGGGGCTGTGCCCTTCCTGGAATCTAGGTGATCACCAATCTAGGAAGATGGCTGCAGGCCTCTGGGCATTGCAGTGTCCCTGCAAGCCTCGTATTCTGTTGTCCCCAGCTGCCCGGGTAGGTGTGGTCATGCCAACTCAGGCCTAATCTTCTCTGTCGGCAGCTCCTAGGTACTCCCCAAATGATGAACGCACTGTGTTCAGACCCGAGGAGAGGCCGAGGATTCGTAGTAAGAAAGGAGCCTCTGGGGCGCAGCTCAGCAACTAGAGTGCTTGTCTAGCCAACAGGACGGTCCTGGGTTCAATTTCTAGCACCACATAAGGCAGATGTGGTGTTGCCCCTCTGTCATCCCAGCACTCAGGAGGCTGAGGCAGGAGGATTGCAGTGGGTTCTATGCCAGCCTGGGCTACATAGTGAGTTCAGGACCTGGAGGGAAAATAAAGAAGCTTGGGGGTGAAGGATGCAGTTCAGTGTGAGGGGCTTGGGCTCACTTCTCAGTATCAAAATAAACCAACAGCCAGGCCCAGTAGCACAAACCTGGGACCCTGATACGCTGGGAAACTGAGGCAGAAAGGTCACAACTTCCAGTCTGGCCTGGGCAATTTAGTGACTTAGTGAGAGACACTGTCTCAAAATCAAAAATAAAAAGGGGCTAGGATATAGCTCATGCCGAGGCCGGAGGCGTGAACCCTAGCCCAATAAATAAATAAATAAATAAATAAAACAAAAAAAGCACTGACTCTTTACTTAAAGCTGCAGATGCCCAATGGGTAAGCAGAGGCAGGACGGTAGCCCTGCCTGCATCTGGTCCCTGCTTTACCTTCCTACAACTGCAGATCCAGTTCCTGCTTAAACTGCACACGGGCATGGCTTCTGGGTCATTCTCTACAGCCCCCTGATTCTAGAATCAATGGTCCTGCCAGGATGAAAGTCTTGTGACAAGGGCCAAACTGTCCCCCAGCCAGCAGAGACTTTCTTATCCAAGTCTGGAAGGATAAGTGTCTTGTGACAAGGGCCAAACTGTCCCCCAGGCAGCAGAGACTTTCTTATTATCGCTGACAACCTCTCCCACCTGGCTTCCAAGATAATGATCACCGAGACCACAGTGTGACCAAGATTGCTGGCCACATCACCACACAGGTCCTTAACTCTTTTTTCTTTGCAGCACTGTGGGATTGAACCCAGGGCCATGGAGCTAAACTACATCCTCAGCCCTTTTAAATTTTTCAATTTTTATTTTGAGACAATGTCTCATCTCGGTATGTAATCAGGCTAGTGCATAGCTCAGTGTGTAGCTCAGGATGGCCTTGTACACAAGGCAGTCCTCCTGCTTCAGTCTCCCAAATGCTGGGATTACAGATGTGTGCCACCATGTCTGGTTTACGTGGTGCTTGGCAATCGAACCCAGCACCTTGTGCTTGCTAGACAAGCACTTTAACAGCTGAGCTATGCCCTTACCTGCTTTTTAATTTTAAAAGAATCTCACTAATTTGTTAAATTGTGCATGCTGGGCTTGAATTTGCGATCTTCCTGCCTCAAACTCCCTAAATTCTGGGATTATAGGCATGCACTGAACTCACTATGGGACCCTGACTTGACTCCAGTTCACAGCAATCCTCCTGCCTCAGCCTCCTGAGTGCTGGGATTACAAGTGTGCCCCACCACACCTGTCTTACATGGTGCTGGGGAATCAAACCCAGGCCTTGCGCTTGTTTGGGAAACACTAACTGCTGTCCAACTGCCCAACTTTTTTTGAGACAGGGTCTCATTCTGCAGTCCTGGCTGTCCTGACCTCACTATGTAGCCAGGCTGGCCTCAGACTCACTGCAATCCTCCTGCCTCAGCCTCCCAAATGCTGGAATTAAAAGCAAGCTGGAGTAACCCACCAAACCCAGCTATTAGGCAGTACTGGGGATTGAACCCCAGGGTGTCCTGCTTCTCAGGCAAGCTCTGTAATACCCGAGCTATGCTCCCAGGCCACTAAATGTGTCTTCATCAAAAATTTTTATGGTGACACTGTCATATTTGAACCCCTCAGTGAATAGCACACACCCTGGAAGGCTGAGGCAGGAGAATCCTGACTTTCGATTCAGCGTGGGCAAACTGAGATCTAGGGAAACACTGTCTCAGTTATGAAAAAAGGGGCATGGAGCTCAGTGTGGAAGTGCTGGGCTCAGTCCCCAGTACTGGAAAGGGAGAAGAATGGAGAAAGATAAAAAGAAAAGCAGGAGACGAGACTGCTGATAACCCCGAGCGGTAATGCAGCGGGAATGTCAGTGGGTTTGTGCATTATTCCGACTGAGTCCCTGATTTGATGGGAATGACAGCAAGAGCCTGGGGCTTGCTTAGGAGACCCATGCTGCGGAGAAACTTCTGAGTAACTTAGAGTAAAAATTAAAATACTTTACATGTAGTGTAACTGAACTACCACTACTGTTATTATTGCTTGGTGGTCTGAGGATTGAAGCCAGGGCTTTCGCCCTCATCTATAACCCTCACTCTTCTATAATTTTTATTCCATTTTTCTTCTTCTTCTTCTTCTTCTTCTTCTTCTTCTTCTTCTTCTTCTTCTTCTTCTTCTTTTTAGCTGAGCTGGTGATATGAACTTGTAATCTCAATACCCTAGGAGGCTGAGGCAAGAGGATCTCAAGTTTGAACCCAGATTAGGCAATTTACAGACTTAGCAAGACCTTGTCTCAGAATCAAAAAGAACCTGGGGTTCCAGGCCTGGTGGCGCAGGCCTGTAGTCCCAGCACTCTGTGAGGCTGAGGCAGGAGGATTGCAAGTAGAGTCCAGCCTGGGCAACTTAGCAACTTGGTGAGATTTTGTCTCACGTAAAAAGCCAAAAATGGACTGTGGCTGTAACACAGAGGGAAAGTTCTTTGCTTGATCCCCAGCACCACCAAAAAAAAAACATTAAAAATTAAATATGGGCTGGAGATATAGGTCAGTGTAAAGGCCCTGTCTATAGTACAACACACACACACACACACACACACACGCGCAGAGGACATAAATGTGTGTATACCTATGTTTGCATGCGTTATTATTTTGGTTATAAGCAGGACCTGGGGGTACCAGCCTATAACCCCAGCACTTTTTCTGCCTGGCGAAGCCGCTCTGGATATGCCAGTGGATGGAGGCTCCTTACCAACTCGTCTCCTTTTTTTTCCGGAAGCTCTCACACTAGGGTTTCCGCGGTGTGTCTGTGTCCAGCCTCCCCCGCCGCCTTGGATAGTCACCCAAGTAGACAATGACCCGTTTAGTTTTCCGGGCTGGTGTCTGGGGCTTTTGAAAGTCAACAGTGTTACTGAATCTTTGCCATGTTTATTATTTATAAATAATAAAGCAGAAGACGAGACTGCTGGTTAACCACACTTTGGTCTCACTTTGTCGTCTAGGCTGGTTCTAAACTTGCTCTGCACCCCAGGTTTCCCTTGACCTCACCACAGTTCTCTTGCTTCAGCTTCTTGAGGGCTGGGATTTTGGGCGTGCACCCCCAAGCCCAGCCAATTTTTATGTGGTGCTGGGGAATCAAACCCAGGGCCTTATGCATGCTGGGCAAGCACTCTAACCACTGAGCTACTACACTTCTGTGTCTTGTTTTTATTTCTTTTATTATTATTATTTTTAAAATTTGTATATACATGAATTTCATATTCTATAACACATTAGACTGGGAACGAGTGAACATCTATGCCCATTCCTTTTTCAGAGGTTCACCCCTGTCCTAGCTGACCACTGCCCCTCTTTCTACCCTGTCACCCATGTTGGAACCTTTCTGTGGCGATATTTTTGTGATTTCATAAGAGGGACACTCATTCGTAGTCTGTCTTTGTATTTGGTCCCTTTCACTGAGCGTTATTGACTCAAGGTAGCTGTATTTTATTTCAAAAGCTTCATATCTGTCTTTCTTTATGACTGCACAGTATTCCGTTGTGTATAGGTACCACATTTTCTATAACCATTCCTCAATTGATTGGCAGGGAGGTTGCTTCCAAGATTTGGCTATTATGAATTGGCTATAAACATAGAATATATATGTGTCTTTTTGGTATGTTGACTTTATTTCTTTTGGGGAAATGTCCAGTAGCACAGTAGCTGGGTCAAATGGAATTTCTATTTTTAGCTTTCTCGGGAATCTCCAGACTGCTTTCCATAATGGTTGAACCAGATTGCATTCCCACCAGCAGTGGAGCAGAGTTCCTTTTTTCCCACACCCTCACCAACAATTGGTTTTTGAGTTCTTGCTGCAGGCCATTCTCACTGGAGTGTGAGGCAAAACCTTAACGTGTTGTTTTTATTTGTATTTCTCTGATGGCCAGTGATGAAGACTTTTTCGTGTGCTTGTTGGCCATTTGTACTTCTTTTTCTGAGAATCTTTATTTCAGCTGCCCACTTCTAGATGGGATTATTTAGGGGGTTTTATGTTTTTCAGTTCCTTGCATATTCTAGATATTAATCCTTTGTCTGAAGTGTTACTGTGAATATCTTTTCCCACTCTGTGGCTGTCTCTTCACCTTGCTGATCTTTTTTTTTTTTTTCTGTGCAAAAGATTTTTAGTTTGATGTAGTCCTATTTGTTGGTTCTAGCTCAGATTTCTTGTGCATTTGGTGATCTGTTCAGAATATCCTTTCCTGTCCCTATGTCTTCTAGGGTTTTATCTATTTTTGTCTCCCAGTAGATTCAGTGTTTCTGTTTTGATGTCCAGTTTTTTGGTCCATTTTGATCTGATCTAGTGTGTGGTGACAGAGATGGATCTAATTTCATTCTTCTACATGTGGAAATCCAGTTTTCCCAGCACCATTTGGTGAATATGCTGCCTCCAGTGGACTACTTTTTTGACCCCTTTGTCAAAAATCAAGTGACCGAAGGTATTTAGGTTAGTTTCAGTATTATCAATTCCGTCCCACTGGTCCTTCTGTCTGTTCTTACACCAGTAACATGTAAGATTAATCATTGCTGTTTGTAGTACTTTTTCAAGTCTGGGATTATGATTCCCCTGGTTTTGTCCTTGTTACTTGAAATTGCTTTACAGATTCTGGGACTTTTCTGGTTCCATATAAATTTTAAGGTTTTTTTCTATTTCTATAAAGAATGTAGTTGGCATTTTGATTGGTATTAAATTGAATATGTATAGTAGCTTTGGAAGTATGGCCATTTTTATGACAATATTAGTTCTTCTTAACCAGAAACATGGGATGTCTTTCCATTTTCTGAAGTCATCTTCAATCTCTTTTTTCAGGGTTTTGTAGTTTTCTTTGTATAGGTCTTTTACCTCTTTGGTGAGGTTTATTCCTAAGTATTTTATTATTTTTTTGTTGCTAGTGTGAAGGTTGTTATTTTCTTGATTTTTTCCCCATTGGATTTGTTAGTGGTGTATGGGGATGCTATTGATTTTTTTCCCATTGGATTTGTTAGTGGTGTATGGGGGTGCTATTGATTTGTGGGTCTTGATTTTATAACCTGCTGCTTTGCTAAATTTATATATTAGTTCTAAAAGTCTTTGGGTGCAATTTTTGGGTCTTTTATTGTAGAGTGTCATGTCATCTGCAAATAGGGAGATCTTTACGTCTTCCTTCCAATTTGTATTCCTTTTATTCTTTGCTCTTGCCTGATGGCTGTTGCCAAAATTTCAAGCAGTATGTTGAACAGTAGGTGTGACAGTAGACATCCTTGTATTATTCGTGAGTGTGAATGCTTTCAGTCTTTTTCCATTTAGGATTATGTTGGCTGAAGGGTTGTTGTAAATAGCTTCAATCATACTCAGGGAGGGTCCCTCTATTCCTATTATCTTGAGAGTCTTTATCGTAAATGGATGTTGGATTTTGTCAAATGCTTTTTCTGCATGTATTGAGATTATCATAGGATCTTCATCTTTGCATCTCTTATTGTGGCATATTACATTTACTGACTTGCCTGTGTTGAACCATCCCTGCATGTTTGGGATGAAGACCACTTGGTCATGGTGTATAATCTTGATGATTTGCTGCATTCTGTTGGAAAGCATTTTATTGAGTATTTTTACATTCATATTCGTTAGAGTTATTGGCCTATAGTTTTCTCTTCTTATTGGGTCTTTGTCTTGTTTTGGAATTAAAGCTATACTTGCTTTGAGAAATGATTTTGTCAATTTTCCTTCCTTTTCAATTTCATGAAAAAGTTTGATAAGCATTGGCATTAACTCTTTCCTGAATTTTTTAATAGAATTCTGCTGGGAATCCATCAGGCCCTTGGCTCTTGTTGTTTGAAAGTGTTTTTATTACTTCCTTGATTTTGTAGGTCAGTATTAGCCTATTCAGCTATTTAACTTCTTCTTCTCTCAGTTTTGGTGGTTGGTATGTGTTTAGGAACTTATCCATTTCTTTAGATTTTTTAATTCATTGGAGTATAAATTTTCAAAGCAACTTCTTGTAATCCTTTGGATTTCCATGTTATCTGTTGTAATTTCACATTTTTCATTCCCAGTTGTACTGATGTAGGTTTTCTCTTTTCTTTTTTGTGAGTTTAGCAAGGGGTTTATCAATCTTGTTCATCTTTCTGAAACAACAACTTTTTGTTTCATTTATTTTTTTGTTTTGTTACTTTAGTTACTATTTCATTAATTTCTGCTGATTTTTATAATTTCTTTCCTTCTTCTAGCTTTGAGGTTGGCTTATTCTTATTTTTCTAGGGGCCCTGAGTTGTGTGGTTAGATTATTTATTTGGGCTTGTTCAGTTCTTTTTATGTGTTCACTTATGGAGATGAATTTCCATCTTAGCACTGACTTCACTGTGAGCCAGAAGTTGTGTTGTGATGTGCTACCATTGTTGCTTGTCTCTATGAGCTTTTTAAAAATTTCTTCCTTGATTTCTTCTGCAACCTGATGTTTATTTGGAAGAGAACTGTTCAGTCTCCAGTTGTTTTAGTTGTATATTTTGTTTATGTTGTAGTTGATTTCTAGTTCTGTTCCATTATGATCTGATAGGGTACATGGGATTATATCAATTTTCTTGTGTCTGTTTAAGCTTGTTTTGTGGCCTAGAATGTGGTCTCTTTTGGAGAATATTCCATGAGTAGTTGTGAATGTGTATTCCATTGTTGCTGAATTAAAAACTCTGTATATGTCTGTGAGATCCATTTCTTCTATGATGTAGTTCAGATCTGTTGTGTCTTTGTTGATTTTGCATCTAGTTGACCTGTATTCTTGGGAGAGGGAAGTATTAAACTCCCTCACTGCTATAGTGTTGGAGTTTACCTATTTTTTTGAAGTCCAGTAGTTTTGTTGTGTATACATGTTTATGCCCCAAACCCTCCTATGAATGTCAGGAGGAATGTCTTGCTAGAGTATTCCCTTTACAAGAATGAAGTGACTTTGTCTTTTTTGACCAGTTTTGGCTTTGCAAAGAGTATCACCACCCCTGCTTTATTTTTGTCCCCTGTTCAGTGGAATATAGAATTTCTGCCTTTCACTTTGAGTCTATGTTTATTTCCATGTTTGAAATGTGTCTCTTGCAAGCAACATATGGTTGGATTGTATTTTTTTAATCCAGTTAGCCAATCTATGTCTTTTGATTGGTTAGTTGAGGCCATTAACATTTAGGCTTATAATTAAGATGTGAGTCTTAGGTCCTGCCATTTTTTTCACCCTATGAATATGAATTCCTTTGTTTACTTATTTTTAGATGTTATCTCTGTTAAAGATAAACCTGCCACTGTGTTCTTCGTTGTGGTTGTTTCCTGTTTCCCTATCCAGCAGACCTTAGAAAATTTTTTGTAGTGCTGATCTGCTTGTTATAAAAGTTTCTTCAAGGTTTCTTTGTTGTGGAAGGTTTTTATTTCACTGTTGATTTTAAATGATTTTTTTTTCTGGGTCTGAGTCTGTCTTGTATTCTTCCAGGAAGCTAACTACCTTTTTTCAAAGTTTAGGAATTTTGGATCTTCTTCTGGTTCTATCTGGGTTCCCTTGGGGAGCTGGGTGCTTTCTGCAGCATCTTGTCCATTTGCTCTCTCATCTTGCTGTTGAGTGTTCCTTTGACTTGCTGTCTCTGTGTTCTGGTAGTGGAGAATGTTGTTCTTTGGCTGTGTAGTGACTGCGCCACTGAGGTGGGATTCCTTGTTATAGCTCACCTACTTCTTACTTTCAGACCCGACAGTTGCTACTTGCTCCACCTTAGAAAGGCTTTTCCACCGTGGGAGAAGCTGTGAGTCCTGGCACCTAGCCATCAGGTGGATCGTGCAGGGTTGTGGATGGCACAGATGGAGAGTATACAGCAGGGGTACCCCCGGAATTTTTCATGTGAAGCAGGAGGTGGGAATCAGACCTTTTAGCCTTCTCTACAAAGCTTACCTTCTTACTTTCGCCCAAATCTCTTTTATTTTCTTAGAGTTTGGCTTTCTCCTAATAGAGAGACTATGTGATATTGAACTTTCTGTGTCTGATGCATTTCACCAAGCATCAGACTCATGGGTCTCAAGACACATCCATTTTCTTTCAAATTATTCAAATTTAACTTTCTTAATGTCAGAGTGGAACTCCTCCAGTGTTTGAATATATCACATTTTCTTTTTATCTGCTGATGGACATTTTGTTTGCTTCTAAGATTTGGCTATTAAAAATTGCGCTGCTATAAACATAGACATGCCTATATCTCTCGTGTATGATGTCTTCAACTCTTTTGGGAAGATTTCTAGAAGAGGTATAGCTGGGCTAAATGGGATAGCTATTTTTAGTTTTCTGAGGAATATGTATACGGCTTTCCATAATGGTTGTACCAGTCTACAGTCCCACCAGCAACATAGGAGGGTTTCTTCCCCCGCCCCCGCCCCCCCAGAACCTGCCAGCATTTGTTGTTTTTGATTTCTTGATACTAGCCTTCCTTACTGGGATCAGATGGAACTACAGTGTTGTTTTGATTTGCATTTCTCTGATGGTAAAAGATGCTGAATATTTTGTCATATATTTATTGGTCATGAGACAGACTTTAAATCAAGACTATAAAAGTCAAGGGTAGATGAAAAGTTAGTAAATAATAAAGTTCATATTTCAAAGCAGTGGGACCAGGAAAATGCCTTTTATGTTGGGACACAGATTAGGCATGTGGAAAAGTAAGATCGATTTCTCACAAAGTAAATAAGAATAACACCGCAAAGATGAGAAATACAGGTATTTCCTGGAATGAAGATGAGGTCATGAATCATGTGACAGTAGCTCATAGAGGAATCTGTCTTACCAGCTGTCACCGAAGTGTTTGGGAGATACCCTACAGCCAAGAAATCCAGGCCTGGAGATTGATCCAGTGGAGAAAGGGGCTCATCATGGTGGATGACCTAAAGCGATTCCTGCGTAAGAAGTTACCAAGTGTTGAAAGACTTTATACCATCATTGTGTCAGATAGGGATGGAGTATCTGTTGTTAAAGGGGCCAACGACAATGCCCTGGAGCATGCGCTGGGGCCTGGCTTCTTGTCTGCTTTTGCCCTTGCACCAATCAAGGAGCTAGTTTGGACTTGCAAAAAATAAGAGCATGATCTGTTACTCTAACACCTATCAAGTGGTTCAATTCAATCATTTGCCTCTGGTAGTGAGTTTCATAGGCAGCAGCAGTGACAGTACAGATGAGTTTCAATCCCAGCTCCTCATTCTTTATGTCTCCACAGCCAAGCAGTGTAAATTAGAGGTTCAGACTCCAACTGGGAGGTCTCTTCCACTTCTAAACAAATATATTAAATCATTAGTTGTTATATGTTATAATATACAGAGTTATATTTGAGATGCTTTTAATGTACTATAAGTCAAAGAAGATCTTTTTTGTATATGTGCACAAAATACACAAGTTCAATGTAAACATTATGTGTCACATATATACATGTCAGTAAAATGGGGAAAAAAGATCTTGAGTAAAAAAAAAGCACTGTGTAAGGTCTAACCTTTGCTCTCGTAAGGAAAACTAAGAAGCAAGATATGCCAATTTTTAGATGAGTTTGTCTCAAATTTACCATTGAACTTTTTAAGCATGTGATACATTTTATGTTCCATCATTCATATTTAAAGTATTTTTTCACTGAAATACCCACTGATGCCTTAGCGTTATTGGATTTATAAAATAAATTTTTGATTTATTTAATATTGAAGTCCATTTGCCTCTTTTGATATGTTAAAATTTGCTCAGCTAGAAAAATAAACCTTGTTTAACAGTGGAAAAAAAAGATGAGAAATATAAAGAAGCCACGTAGGGTCTCATCCCAGCAGCTCCCACTCTGCCCCCGGGCCGCAGCCGCACCCTCCCTGGCTTACTCCCCGGCTGCTCCGCTCAGGCCTCATTTGCTCCTGTGCCTGCATGCGCGTCTTCCAGATCGCCAGACTGCCACAAGCAGCTTGTGGCCGCCCATCTCTCCGTCCCTGTCCGGCTGCTTCCACCATGGTTACCTGCCTTGGTGCACCACCCGTCCACTACCAAAAGCCACAACGACGGATGTATTTCACCCCAGGACCTCTGTTCTGGATCTGGGCTCCATTCCTTGTTCCTTGGCTTAGAACATGTCCCCAGGCCAAGACCTGGCAAAATGGCAGCGTTATCTTGTTTTCCGTGGGGTGGCTGTTCATGGGACCGTTCAGCTGGTTACTGTCACTCTGTGGTGGCTGGGGGCCTCCTTCTAAATTTTTGTTTTGTTTCATTCGAATGCTTGTGGGCTGAAGATACCCTGTTACGCATCCTTGTAGAATTTCCTACAACTACACTTGGCTGAAAGTGTCCTCATGGTTTTATTTTTAGTTGGTCTTTTATCTTCTTTGCTATCTACTAACTTGTAGCTACAGCCTTGATTGTATTTCCATTTTGTTTAAAACATGTCCAGTATTGCACTGTGTACTTCCTTTTGCATTAAAGCAGAAGACAATTTATGTCTGCCTTAATAATTCAGATTCATTATTGGGCTGAGGTGTCACCATCCTGAGTCACCCCTTATGAGGTTCCCTACCAACCTTTAGATGGTTTAGTATCTGTCTTAGTTACTTTTTCATTGCTGTGACTCAATACCTGACACCCACAAATTTAGGGGAGGAGAGGTTTATTTTAGCTCACAGTTTCAGATGGTCACAGTCCATTCAGGGGCGGCCGACAGCAATCGAAGTACATGGCAGAGGCAGAGGTGGAGGCAGCTTCTCATGACATCACCAACAGGCAGGCAAGTGAGACTAGTTGAGACCAGTCCCAGTCCTCCAGGAAGGCAGGTGCAGCTTATGTATCCTTCTAGGTCTCTGCCCAGTGATTAGTCCCTCATGCATCCAGGTGTGGGAGGTGTGGGCACTACACACCGTTATTCCTAACTTACACACCTTTAATCCTAAATTAACTGTAATCCACCCCTCCAGACTAGGCCCCAGTTTACCAATAGCACGTGGTTCTATAGATAATCCATAACATTAAAATACTTTTGGGGGACACTCCAGATCCTAACCACAATAGTATCCATTCGTGTTTGTTGGCTAGATAGAATTCTTCATTAGGGTTCCAAAGTAGTGATTTTCCATTCATACTGTTTTCCTTCTATTTATTTGTTTATTTTATTTTATTTATTTATTTTTTTTTTTTTTGAGACATGGTCTTGCTCTGCAGCCCAGGCTAGTCCTGAACTCACTATGGAGGCCAGGCTGGCCTTGGATTCAGGGAAATCCTCCTGTCTCAGCCTCCCGAGTGCTGGGATTACAGGTGTGCACCTCTTCCCCCCCAGCTTATGTGGTGCTGGGGAATTGAAGTCCAGTACTTAGTGCTTGACTTAGCTCTTGCTAGGCAAGTGCTTTAATCGCTGAGCCATTCCTCCAGCCCCTTTCTTCTATTTACTAGGTAAAATTAATGTTCAAGGAAGTGATCGTTAATGAGCTTGTTTCAAAATTAACACCAGAATGAGCCAACAGAAATGATACATGGGGCCAGAGGAATGGCGTAGAGGTTACAGTGTTGCCTGAAAGGGAGTTTGTTACACCACAGCAGTCCTCTGTTGAGATCAGCCTCTATAGTGTTATCTTGCTAAATAAGTCTTTGAAAACCCTCCAGTGCTGTGACTTCTGAATTGATCTTTTGTTTTGAAAAAAGTGAATTTGTGTCTTCTGCTTCTGTAATCTTGATCATTCCCTGCTGCTTCCCCATCCCTTACCCTGAGACAGAGTCATCTTGTCAGTGACAAAACAAAGCACCCTTGTACACTGTGATACTACCTATCACTTTAGTCTGTAACTCTAAGCAACTTTAAAGTAGCCAGCCACATCTATCTGATACCATTTGGGGAAGACACAAAGCCAAAACTGTAGAGAAGGGAGAGCCTCCTGTCGTCCTGGGCTCCGGCCTTGGAGAGTTAACTCCTCCGGGCTGCTGCTGTAACAAGCTGACCGCTCCACTCCTCAGAGTTCGTGCCTGGACTCTTGAAGGTCAAACTTCTGCAACACTCTCAAATTTATTGCATTAGGAGTACCAAATGGCGGTATTGGGCATGAGCTTGTGCCACAGGATTTTACCACATTCTTTCCTATTGGAAATAGAATCAATACTGACTTCAAATCTAATCACATTAGAGACTTGTCTAGAAAGCTCAGAGTTCAGAAAATTCCTCAAGATCCTGTTACTGCCTGTGGCCATGCTGCCCTCAAAGAACCTGATCTCGTCTGATCCCAGAAGCCAAGCTGGGCTGCTCTGTAGACCAGGCTAGCCAAGACCCTCTTCTCAGAAAACGAAAACCTCAAAAGTAAAAATGGGCTAGGGATTATGCAGCTTAGTGTGAAGGCCATGGGCTCAGTCAACAGCATTAGAAAAGAAAATGAAAGCTGGGCATGGCGGTACGGTTCTGTACTCCTAGCACATGGGCATGGCGGTACGGTTCTGTACTCCTAGCACATGGGCATGGCGGTACGGTTCTGTACTCCTAGCACATGGGCATGGCGGTACGGTTCTGTACTCCTAGCACATGGGCATGGCGGTACGGTTCTGTACTCCTAGCATGGGAGGCCAAGGCAGGGGGTTGCCAGGAGCTCAAGGTCAGTCTGGCAACATAGTGAGCCCAGAACCAGCCTAGACCGTAGAGAAAGAGACTGACTCAAGAAATTCCATCAGCCTGTGGGTCAAAACAGATTCACATGAACTACTATGTTCATTTTCCATCAGGTGAAAATTTCAGTACGTGAAAGCTCCTTACATACTTGGGTTTCCTTTTTTTTCTTTCATAAGCAGCCACTGTAGGATTTTTATGGTATATCTGTGTCCTGCCTCCACTGCCTTAGACAATCATTGAAGAGGACAAATGACTGGTTGAGTTTTCAGAGCCGATGTCTTGGGGTTTCTGCAAGTTAAAAGAGTTATTAATTCACGGCCGTGTTTATTTTTTTAAAGGGTTGATTTGTTCATAATTTATATAACAGTATAATCCCATGTTAGTTCCCAGCTATTTAGTATATTTGAAGGTATACAACCATAGTATATAAGCATAATCACAATTATTTTTAAAAAGTGTCTTCTAATATTATTTAAATTAATTAATTTTGAGACAGGGACCGTTGGGTATGCCAGGCTGGCTTCAAGCTCAAGACAATCATCCTGCCTCAGCCTCTGCAATGCTGGGATTACAGGAATGTACCACCACACACCATTTATGTAGTTCTGGGGAATGACACCAGAACCTTGCTAGGCTAAAGATCTAACCACTGAGATTCACTCCAGCCCCACAATCTGAACTTAGACTGCTTCCAGCATCCCCCGCCCCTTTTAAAATTCACTCCCCATTCACTGTCCCAGCTCCAGACAGTTCCTGACTTGTTCGGTCTCTACTGTGAAGCTTTTCATGTGTGCAGAGTCATGAATGTGGTTTATTTTTCAGTAGTGAGGACTGAACCCAGGGCCTTCACACTGAGCTACATCACCAGCCCCTTTTTATTGCTTGTTTAAGAGAGGGTCTCACTTAGTTGCCAGGTTGCCCAGGCTGCCCATGTGTAATTTCTTCCTGTTGGATTGTTTCCCTAACCAGTATATAGTGTCTTTGTCTCTCCTGATCTGTTTTGGCTTGAATCTGCTGTGTCTGAGACTAGTATAGCTACCCCTGCCTGTTCCCTGGATCCAGCTTCATGGAATATTGACTTCCATCCTTTTATTTATGGGTAAAGTGTGTCTCTTGCAAAGGAGGTAGGGTATCTTAGACTTTGAGTGGAGCCAGAAAGATCACAAACTTTTTCCCAAGCACATGGCCACCAAGTAGGAATGGCTGGTGACATGACAGAAGGACAGCCAAATCCGTTGTCAGGACCTGTCAAGGGTGTGCTACCTTACTCAATCTGCAAGCTAATACATTAGGTTGTTATTGTCATAAACTCTGGCAAGAGATCTGTGGGTCAAAGCAAAGGACTTCATTAGTGGTAGCAAGACAAGTGAGACTATCTGCATAAATTTTCTTGCTCCAAATGCTCTGGGAACATCATGGAGAGGTCCGTGTGGGCTGCACACACAACAGGCTGCAGAACAAGAGAGGAACCCTGACTTTAGGGAAGTTGCCATTTTTCTATAAGCAGTAGGTCCTTTGCTCTGGAAGCAAACACTCTGGCTGCTGTTTAAGATTATGTGCTCACTTGAGGCCGTCACGCTTAGTGAAGCAAGTCAGAAGCAGAAGGTAAAATACAGAATGGTTTCTCTGATATGAGGAACCCAGATCACAACTATTTCATAGAACTTACTGTGGGGAATAGTGGAAATTGGAGGAAGGGGAAGGGAGTGGGATGGTAGAAAAGGGAGAGGGGTAAAATGTGTAATTTTGCCATGATATGTATATCCACAAAATACGCAAGTTCAATGTATTGCACTTATATATATCAGTAAAATGGGGGAAAACATAGAAAATAAGCAGCTGGAAAACAAACTCTTTAAAAAGATAGTTGTCCCTTGGTATTCACAAGGAGGTTGTTCCAAGACCCCACATGAATACCAAAATTTATGGATGCACAACTTTATATATATAATGGCATGGTATTTGCATACAACTTATGAAATCTTCTTGTGCACTTTAAGCCATCTTTACCTTACTTATGCACAATAAAATGTAAGTACTACATGAATAAAAATATTGTGTGCTCTACAAATACCCCAGAAAAGATAATGCCTCATTTGAAAGACATGAGGAAACAGCAATCTATTAAAAATTATCTCCCAACAAATTAATGTTTATAGGGGAAACACAAAAATGAAATAAATTCAGAAAAACTCATTATCATACTGAAATAAATCTTTTGCAACCCAAGTTTATTAGTGTCTTAAGCTTAGATTTATACATGCGGAACAGCATATTATCACACTGTAATTCATTGTATCTATATTTTAAAATCTCTGTGATATTATTAATTTTATAAGAATTTTATACTATTTGGGTTTCTGTAATTGTCACTGAACAAAGAAAACAGAAAGCTGAATTAATTTCTTTCTTAAAGCTATGCAGCATCTTTTTCTATGAGAGAATCCAAAAATTTTCAACAAGTTTTAGCAAGGTTTGTGAATTTTATTTATTTTTTTATTTATTTTGAGACATGTCTCACTCCACAGCCCAGGCTGCTCCTGAACTCATTATGGAGCCCAGACTGGCCTTGGACTCACAGCAATCCTCCTGTCTCAGCCACCTGAGTCCTGGGATTACAGGTGTGAACCATGATGCCCAGCTTATATGGTGCTGGGAATTGAACTCCTCAGGTATTTAGCACTGCTGAGCCATTTCTCCAGACCGGTTTGCAAATTTTAGACTCTAAACAAGAAGTGCTATAAAATTTCATAGGTTCTAGGGCTTTCTTAATTAAGTGTAGACTTTTCCCCTCGTGCTCTACAATAGCTCAAATTAACACAAGAATCATACACAAGCAGAAAAAGACAGACTTGTAACATTACGTAAGTATTGATTTTACAATTGAGATTATATAACTTTCTCTACCAATCTCTTTACAACAAAATAATTATAAAAATTTAAAGTTATAGCACAGTTCCTTAAAGTTGAGAAGCATCTAGCATTTAGGTATATTTAGATATATTTCTGATGAGAAGATTTATTCCCTTAAAAAATCACATAAAATTGGAGACCCAAAGTGGGCAATTCTCAAAAAGTTAGCCGCTATAACAGAGGTATTGCTTTAAAAACTTTTTTCTCCTTATATCTGTGTTAAATGCCAGGCATTCAAAATTAAATTAGGATCTTACTATATCTAGTGGCCTTTAAATCATACCCATTGCTTATTATTTATCTTTACCATATTGTTCAGTAAGATTAGACTACAGTTACCTGGTGGAAACTAGGTTAAACAGTTAAATACAAAATATTCAAGAGGGCAATGTTCTCCCATATTTGGGGTTTTGGAACAAGGGAATGAATGTATGACAGTGTATGTGCAGTACTCGTTGTGGACTATACCAGAAAAGGCATAATGCTCTGTTTTTAATCCCTCATTTTCTGGTAACTGTAGGCCACAAGTATCATATGAAAACACAAAACCACATAATCCTAATTGCAGTTTTACTTAATGCAGCATGAAATATCAAGATGGTATGTTTTTACTTCCCTGTGTGCTAGTCAACTTAAGTTACTATAACAAAATATTTCAGACAATTAGCTTATGAAGAGAAAACATTTTGCCTCCCGGTTTTGGAGTTTAAATCTATGATCAATTGACCTCATTGTTTGGGCCTGTGACAGGCAACACGATGAAAACCGTGGTAGAACAAAACCACTCACCTGGGACTTCTGGTCAAGATGGCGGCTGAGTAACAGCGCTGCACAATGTCTCCTCATCGACCCACTTAAAAAGTTGAGAATCTAGTTAGAAAAAGTGTGTTCAGTATAGCTAGGAAAGAGAGGAGCATTCCCAACAACTGAAAGGAGGCCGGGGGAAGGTCAGAAATTCCAAAAGATCATCAAAAGCAGAGAAAAATATCCCAACAGCCCAGGAAGCCGCGGCAGCCGGCTGCAAACGACTGGAGCCACAGGCAGTTGCAGATGGAGGAAAGCTCGCGTGTGCCTGGGACATCTGACGGAGCTGGGAGAGGGTGGAACACCCCAACAAAGGACAGGAGGCTGTGGGCAGGTCAGAAATCCTGAAGTCACATCAGAAGAGGAGGAAAAAAGCAGCTGACTCGGTGCAGCCCTGAACTGCCGGCCCCCACAGACCACAGACGGAGGAAGGTCTGGAGCCAGAACCTCAGCCTGAGGTCAGCGTGGATCCGGAGAAGTGGGAATTGTCAGCAGCTGGTGGCCCCAGCCTCTGAAACAACAACCCATGGGGGTGTGTACAACAAATACAGCATGCGCTCCCTCTAGAAAAGGCCCCGGGATCCCAGATAGGAAACAGGGCTCAGCAGCCTTCACAGACAATGATGTCAGCAGGAATCATTTTAAAAAGAAGGAAAAGCAAAAGCCCAAGACTGAACCCTTTAGAGTAAAAGAAAAAGGGGAACATCACCCCGTTCCCCCGGCACATGCCAGAGGCTTTCAGTTAATTGCTGCCCCACATGCCAGAGGCATCTAGGACCAGGAAGTCCATCCCCCTGCCTGTCCCTTAGGCCAGATGATCCCAGAGGCATCTAGGACTGGGCCTTCACCAAATCCTTCTTTCCTGTGCACCAGAGACAGGCGGAGATAGCAGAACCATGGGGAAATGTGGTAACAAATCTCCTACAAAAAGACCTGACACCCCAGAAGATGATACCAGGGATACTGAAATTGCAGAATCCAAAGATGAAAATGGCAAAAATGATGGTAACTTCTGGGCCTAGAAATACAGTGAATTAAAGCAGGAAATAAAACAGACAGCACAAGAGCTACACCAACACATAGCTTTGGGAAGCAAACAGAGACCATAGAAGAAATATACCAGAAGATAATGAAGACAATACAAGAAACTAGGGAACACAAGAGACATAGAAAAATTGAATGCAGATATTCAGGAAGTGAAAAACACACAGGAAATAATAAGCAAACACATTAAACATCTTCAGAATAAAATGTCAGACCTAGAAAATAAAATGACTGAGCTGCAACATACAGGCCATGAAGAACACAAAGTAAACAAGAAAGAAAGCGAATCATTACAATGGCTGATACATGATTCAAGAAGAAACAACCTCAGAATTATGGGAGTCCAGGAGAAGGCTGAGGACAAAACAAAAGGCTTAAAGGATATGTTTAATGAAATTATGGAAGAAAAGTTCCCAAATCTAAGAAAAAAAATGAACATGGAAATATTGCAGGCATATAAAACACCCAACAACTTTGATCAGAAGAGATCCTCATCATGACACATCATAATTAAAATTCTAGAAACCCAACACAAAGAGAAAATACTGAAAGCTGTAAGAGAAAAACAGAAGGTGGCCTACAAAGACAAGCCCATCAGGATAACTGCAGACTTCTCAATCCAGACTCTAAAAGCCAGGAGATCATGGAACAATGTCATCCAGGCACTAAAAGAATTTAAATGCCAGCCAAGACTACTATATCCAGCAAAATTATCTTTTAATTTAAAGGGAGAACTTAAAACTTTCCATGATATAGAAAGCTTAAAGGAATTTGCAGCCAATGAACCAATACTGCAGAAAATACTTAAAGGAAACTTAGAAAGTGAAAGGGAGGCCAGTGACACCAATGACCCCAGAGGAAAAGCGACAACAGCTAGAGGAGAATGAGCTGAGAAAAAAGTATGTTAGTAATATGTGAAATATGAGTAAATAAGTTATGAAAGTTTTAAAAAGTCACCTTCTTATCTGTTACTTTAAGTATATTTATGTGGTATAGATTTAAGTTCATTTAATGTAGGAACGTGATATAGTTTTAACTTTGTTTTATTGTAGCAGTTCACTTATTAGGTCACTGATGAAAATTTATCCTAAGAAAACTGATTGATGTAAATATAACCCGTGCATGTACAAACATGTACCTTCCAGTATTCAGCTAAGGCATTTGAAATTTAACTTTTTTTTCTTCTTTCCCAAATTCACTAGTCTTTTGAACTACATGCTTGCAGTTATTTTCTAATGTGAACTGGTGGGTAAGGCCAGGTTTAAGAATAGCAACAAAGATATAGCAAAATATAGAAAAAAAAAACTTTGGTAAATGTCCCAATAAAGGGATTGGTTGGATTCAGAGAAGAGGCATCAAGATTTAACTACTGCGACCCATTCAAGGAACAGGAAGCTGAGTTAGAGTGGTGACTTAAGTGAAATGACTTAGGTGCAGAAAATTAATATGTTAAACACTGTATGGTTTCTCTGACTTGGAAAACCCAGAACACAGACATTCTATAGAACCACATGAAGTGATATCTGGAGTTGGAGGAAGAGATAGGGAGGGGGTGGAAGGGTCAAAAATGGGAAGGGATTGTAAAGTTGATATGATACATATGTGCATGAAATACCCAGATTCATTTTAAACACTATGTATTACATATGCATATTAATAAAAATAGTGGGGAAAAAACATCAAGTTATATTATGAAGCAACAGTGATTTATAAAAAAAAATCATGGTATCAGCCCAAAAACAGACATGTGGATTGATGGTACAAAGCTGAGAATGCAGAGAAAACCTTGAGCACCTTTCGCCATCTGATCCTTGACAAAGGAGTCAAAAACATGTGCTGGAGAAAAGAAAGACTCCTTAACAGATGATGTTGGGAAGACTGACTAGCCACATGCAGAAGAATGAAACTAGAATCACATCTTCCACCATGTACCAGTATCAAATCAAAATGGATCAAAAACCTGGACATTAAAATGAAATACTGAATTTGTTGGAATGAGGACATACGTGTAGGCAAAGACTTTCTCAATAAAACACCCAAAGCACATGATATAACACCTAGAATCAACAAATGGGATTATATCAAATTAAAAAGCGCTGCACAGCCATGGGATCAATAGAATGAAGAGTGAACCAAAGGAATGGGGAAAGTTTGCCAGCTACTCCTCAAGCTGAGGACTATTATGTAGAATATACAAAGAACAGAAGAAAATTAGACCTCCCAAAATAAAAGACCCAATCCAAAAACAGGCACATGAAATGAAACAACAGTTCTCAAAAGAAGTCAGAATGGCCAATAAAAAAGTGACAAAGTATTCAAAATTTAAAAGAAAGGAAAAAAAAAAAGGCAAAATCCAGAAAAAAAATATTCAGTATCTTCAGCCACCAGAGAAATGCAAAACAAAACAATATGCTGGTTCCATCTAACTCCAGTAAGAATGCCTGGTATGAAGAACTCAAAAACAACAAATACTGGTGACGCTGACGTTGTTTGAGAAAAGGAACCCTCCTACATTGCTTCTGGGACTGTAGACTAATAGAATCACTATGGGAAGCGGTAAGGAGATTCCTCAAGAAATGAAAATATATCTATTTGACTCAGGTATACCTCTTTGCGGATCTTCCCAAAACAGTTAAAGCCATCATGCAAGAGTGATACACGGATATTCATGTTTACAGCAGCACCACTTATAATAGCCAGATTTTGGAAGCAGCCAACGTGCCCATCAGCAGATGAATGAATAAAGAAGATGTGGGAAATATGCCACACGATGGAGTACTACTCTGCCACAAAAGTAAATCTGAATGAGAAAAATGGCTATACTTTGAGAACATTACGCCTTGTGAAACAAACCAGACACAGAGGTTAAATATCACATTTTCTCTACTGTGAGAAGACTAAACCATAAAAAAATGCGAGAGAGATGGAAGAAAGTAACAAGATGGACTTTATGGAGAGGGAGAGGGGAGGTGAGTGGTGAGAGGGTGGGAAGCGGAAGAGAAGCAAAGATGACCAAGACGCACTATGTATTTGTCAAGCTGATTGTTAGTATTACATGCTGCAAATACATGTTAATAAAAGAACCTAAAATATTGAAAATAAGGGGCTGAAGGAATGAGATAGTGTTTAAAGCGCTTGCGCAGCAAGAGCAAGACCATGAGTCTGATTCCCCAGCACCACATTAAAGCCAGCGTGGTGGCACATGCCTATAATCCCAGCTCTCGAGAGGTTGAGGCAGGAGGATTGCTGTGAGTCCAAGGCTAGTCTGGGCTACATAGTGAGTTCAGGACCAGCCTGGGCTACAGAGCGAGACCTTGTCTCAAAAAAATAAGTAAAGAAATAAAATTTTAAAATAATTTTTAAATCAAAAATGAGATAAGATGACACAGCGGTTAAAGCACTTGCCCAGCAAGCCCAAGACCCTGGGTTCAATTCCGCAGCACCACATAAACTGAGCATCAGGAGACACGCCTGTAATCCCAACACTAGGGAAGCTGAGACAGAAAGATTGTCACAAGGCCAGCCTGGGCTCCAGATGAGTTCAGGACCAGCCTGGGCTATAGAGCAAGACCCTGTCTCAAGAAAAAAAAAGAAAAAGAAAAAAAGATAAAATAAAGTATCCCCCTAACAAAACATTCTGGCACCATGACTTTACACTTTCTGTCCTCTAAAACTTAAGAAATAAATTCTGTTCATTATAAATAACTCAGTGTGTTATTCTGTTACAGCAGCACAATGCAGACTAAGACACACACACACACACACACACACACACACACACACACACACCCTATTGGTTGTGTTCTGGGAATTCTGACTCATACAGGTTGTACTGCTTGAGCACCTGTCTAGATTGTGGGGACAGAAAGGTTAGAATTCCCAGCACCTAAGTCTCTCGGACATAGTCCTGCCTGTGCCAGGCGGTCGAGACTCTGCATTACTGCTGACTCGAAATGCACAAGATAAAATTAAATACAAAAATTATTCCTTTTTCTAAATGAGACAATGTCTCATCCTCCAGGAAAAGCTAAAACATTCAGAAACCCTTATCTAAGTCTAAAATGCCTTTTGTCAGGCCCATGCCAGAGGCCTTGACGAGTTTGCCAGTTAGTACACAGCTTTGGGGACAGTGAGGGTGTCTGGCAGATCAGCAAAACCCAGAAACCAGACGCCCCAGAAGGCGCTTTCCTGGGGGATCTAGATCCGTGACCTTCTCACGCCTTCCCCCAGCACTCCCCGCCCCTCACCCTGACTGCACGACTTCTCGACCTCTCGGCAACTCGCCCACTCTTTCTCTGGACAGTGCACTCTGATATAATAAAGTTTTTTCATTCCTATATTCCCTATCTGTTAGTAAATTATCTTTACACCCAAGTCACTGGCTCTCCATATGCCCTCAGGCACAACATTGAGCTTGCCATGAAGGTAAATTTCAGATGTGATAAATGTTTAACTTCGTGAGTGGAGTAGATTACCTTCTATGACATGGTGGGCCTCACTCAATCAATGGGAAGCTTTCCGAAAAAGACCAACAAAAGAAACCAAGGGGGGGGGGGTGGCTTTTCTAAGGGCCAGAAATGTGGCCTCAAGTGGGGAGTGTAAGGGCCTGGGTGAAAAAAGAAAAAAAAAAAGGCTGAGGAGGAATACTGCCTCCATACCACCTTCAGGCTCAGAAAGAGCAATGTGCACATCCTGGTGATTCTACTGTAGTTCTTTCAAGAACTCTTTTTTCTCAAAAATCTTTTAGTACCAAAAATTGTTTCACAGGAACTTTGTGTGTGTGTGTGTGTGTGTGTGTGTGTGTGTGTGTGTGTGTGTGTGTGGTACTGGGATATGAGCCCAGGGCTTTTACCCTGAGCTATACCTCCAGCCCTTTGTAATTCTGAAAGAGGAACTTGCTAAGTTATCTAGCCTGGGGTTGAACTTGGGATCCTCCTGCCTAATGTCTTCTCCCTTATAATCCATATAATCCTCTCCTAGAAATAAAATCAATCTTTCTTTCTTACTTACTTTCTTTTTTTCCCCCTTTATTTTGTTTGTTCTTTCTTGAGAAAAGGTCTCTCTGTGTATTCCAGTCTGGTTCTGAACTCACTATGTTGCCTGGGCTGGCCTCGAACTCATAGCAATCCTCCTGCCTCAGCCTCCCGATTGCTGGGATTAAAGGTGTGCACCACCATATCCGGCTTATGTGGTGCTGGGGAACTGATCCCAGGGACTTGCAATTGCAAGGCAAGAGCTCCAACTGCTAGGAACAGCACAGGGAACAGAATCTTAAGGACGAATTTTCTGAATTCTTTCTGAGTTTTCTGGGCAAGTCTGTAATCTGATTCAACCTAAAGTCAGTGATAACTATATTTCCAGTAAGAAAAAGTGCAGCAAAATAATGTAGCATGAGGCACACACCAAATATCACTAATTTGATATTTGAAAATAAATAAATACAATAGGCAAAGTACAGGATGACCATAATTTATATTTATATCTTTTGATTTTGGAGGTAGACTTGCTCTGTAGTCCAGTCTAATCTTGGACTCACTATGGAGACCAGAGTGGCTTCAAAGTCATAGCAATCCTCCTGCCTCAGCTTCCAAAGTACTGGGATTACAAGTGAGCACTCCTGGATAATTTTTGTATGGTGTTGGAGGATTGAACCCAAAGCCTTGGGCATGATAGGCAAGCGCTCTAACCACTGATCCGTGATCACATACGTAATGCCTTAGAACATTCTGTCAAACTAATGCACGCAAGGGGACGCACTGGTTGCCCTTAAGTGTCCTGAACAAAATGGGGAGATAAAAGGACAAGCCGAGGGATTCAGATTTCCAGTTGCCCACTCTCGCCACTGAGCTGGGTCTCCCAGATCAAGGGCCACATAAAGGAGGTGAAAGGGTCTTCGTCCTCCTGAAAAAAACCTTTCTGTCCTGCACTTACAGAGCTAAAATCACTAAAAATCAGAGCCCTAATCTCATCTTGCTGAATTACATCACAAATTAAATTTCTAGGCAGGGGGAGTAGTTCAGCAGTTAAAGCACTTGCTTAGCAAGCACAGGTCCTGGGTTCAATTCCCCAGAAGCACAAAAACCAGGTGTGGTGGCACACACATGTAATCCCACTGAGGCAGGAACGTTGTCAGGAGTTCGAGGCCAGCTTGGGCTACACAGTGAGTTCAGGACCAGCCTGGATTACAGAGCAAGACTCTTTCTCAAAAAATAAAACTAAATAAATATATAAATAAATATTTAAAAGGGAGGGTGACTGAGGATGTAGTTAAGTACAAAGGCCCTGCGCTCCATCCCCAGTACTACAAAATGAATAAATAAATAAATAAGCCAGGCCGTTGGTGGGAAGAAACGAAATCCTAACAACTAGAACAGAATTATTTGTGGGATGACTGACACGCCAGATTCTGATGAGTCTGTTTGCTGGGAGGCGGGTCCATTTGAAAAGAACAGCCCCGTTTCTCATAAAGAACATGGCCTGGCCCCCTCAGTCAATCAGGTCTCTTTGAGATCACCGCCGACTCTCCTCCCCAGGAGCCCGCCACCCTTCCAGGCTATTGCACTTCTCTATCCAAGTCCCACTGGGCACTGAGGTCGGAGGCATGACCCAGAAGGTGGCGCATTGCACTGCGGAGAACTACTTGATTCCGCCAGTACATACAGAGGGGAGATGCGCGGGCTTGATACGAAAGCTAGGAGATGAACCGCACCGGCGGTACACTCCTGTAATCCCAGAACTCTGTAAGGCAGAGGCAGGAGAATCACAAGTTCGAGCTCAGCCTGAGCAACCTGGGCAGAGCTGCCTCAAAATCAGAGTAAACAATGGGCTAGGGAAGTGGCTCAGTACAGAGGCCTTGGGTTCGATCCTCAGTACAAAAAATATTAACAATAATAAATAAATAAATGAAGTTATAGTCATAAATGTCAGTCGGGCTGAAAATACTCTAGCAGGGTTTGTTTGTGGTACCACAGACTGAACTCAGTGCCATCGCCCTCAGCTACAGTCTGTCTGCCGCACAGGTGGAATGTGGAGAGTATGAAAGGCATGAGGGCTACAGATTACGAATTACAAAGTAAAAGTAACCCATATTGAGTGTAATCGAGTAAATTGTTAAAACCTGCCTAAAGCTCTGTATGGTACTGATAAGACTGGAAGCCACCTGGGTGTGGACAAAGTCCTGGTATGATCGATAATCAGAACCCCTGCTCAAATCTCTATCTGTAGCTTGCGGGCATAAAAACAGTATATGAACCGTCCTGGCCCCAAGCTCAGGGTCAAGGCAGGAGTCACAGACTCTGAACGCAGGATACACGACTTGCTCCTCGTCCCCTCACTCCTCACATCCTGAGAGCAAGACCCCTCCTGGAGAAGGAGTGACTGTCCAGCCGGGCAGCCACCGATGGGTCCTGTATCGACTGGCGAGCCCTGGACAAGCTCATACGCAGGTCAGCTGTGTCACTGGTAGTCAAGAATACATTGCATGGTGAGCATAGGGGACCGAGGACAGGAATAGTTTTAGGAGGCAGAACAACGCTTGCTTTCCTGTTTAATTAATTAACTGATCAATTTATTATGGTTTGATTTATGAATTGGATTGATTGATTGTTGTGTGAATAAAGAACATTCCCAGGTAAATTCATCTGCCTCTGTCCCATCTGTCTCCTCTTACGGAGGGCTCGCGACAGCCTTTTTGTCATTTGGTTGAGACAGGGTCTTGCTGAGTTGCTAAATCGTGTAGATGGGACTTAAACTTGTGATCTTCCTGCCTCAGCCTCCCAGAATGCTAGGATTATATGTTTGTGCCATTGGGCCCAGCTTCTAGCAGGTTGATTGGCTGGCAGAAACCAGGCCCAGAAGATGCCCAACACTGAATGAAGGCTGGAATTGCTTTGTTCTGTCCTTGCAGAGGGATGGATACAAGGATTTAGGGTGATTAAAATGTTAGAATAGGAACCTGGGGGTGTAATTCAGGATTAAAGCACATACCTAGCATGTGCAAGACCCTGGGTTTGATTCTGTAGCACTGAATCAAAGTTAGCCAGGTGTGGTTGGCACACACCTGTAATTCCAGCACTTGGGAGGCAGAGGCAGGAAGATTTCCAAGAGTTTGAGGCCAGCTGGGTCTACATAGTGAGTTTATGATAAGTCTGGACTACAGTGTGAAACTACTTCAAAAAAAAAGTTAGAGTAGGTTATATCATGTAAGACCTACACACACACACACACACACACACACACACACACACACACACACACACACACAAAGATAGCACACTGGTCCAGGACACTGAGGACACTGTGCTGATTGCAAATATCAACTACTCTAGACTTACTGGCAAGAAACGCAGAGGTCAGAGGATAGTAAACAAAATTCAGGGGCTTTGGGCTTGAAGCACAGTTCATGGTACAGCACATGATCAGCGTGCACTAGGTCCTGAGTTCACTCCAATCAATCAATCCATAAATAAAACAAAGCCGGAGTCTGCCCTCAAATCAAATCTCTAAGAGTTCAGAGGGTTACGATAGCCACGTAAGGTGAAGAGTGAATTGTTTGCGGATACTGAGTGCTTGGTCACAAGCCATTCGGTGACTATGCAAACCTCAGCAGCCCTTCCTGAACTGGGTGTCGTGACCTGGATGTCGCCTGACTCATAAAGCCATAAATCTGCACATGCACTGCAGCGCTCCATTATCAAAGGGAGTGTTATGCCTGAGATCAGTCTAGCCAGGCCCTGAAGGCACAGGTAATGTTCCCGGGGAGGCGGCCCAATGGCCTATAGTTCCCATTCCTGCTGTATTTCTCTCTCCCAGCTCACAACTGCACCCTCATGGGGAGTTACCAGTAATCAGCTGAAGGAGAGAGAAATGTGGGCCTGGTGGCTCTGTGTGTTAGTCGGGTTCCATGCAGAAGGGGACAGCTGCAGCCCTCTCCTGGGACATTCCTAAAGGGCAGTGGGGAAAGAAAACACTCCCAGCAAGAAAATACTCCCACTGCACTTCAAGCAGTGTGTCCATTTATCAATTTAACGTATAAGGAAAAAAATAATGAGGCCTGTGATTATACACTAATCCATAGCTGTAGCTAGATGATAGGAGACTTGGAAGGATCATGATCATAAAATAGGAGGTCTAGGGAAAGGTTAGGTGGACAGATATTGCCTAATGACCAAAATATATGAAGAAACTTTTATCGTTTTTATTATTATTGAATCCAGGGCCTTTGACTGAGCTACATCCCCAGCCCTTTCTTTTCATAGTTTGAGACAAGATCTTTACTAAGTCACTAAGTTACCTAGGCTGGACTCAAAATTGTGTCCCTCCTTGTTACGGCTGGTGTAGCCTGATGTCTGAGTTCAGAATCTCTTGATATGATTAAGAAAAACCAGTCTGGATTTCATGGAAGATTTAAAGCAAGAAGAGGCTTATTGAGAAAGTAAAGCTCTGGAGGAAAGGTCGGGGGCGAGGGTCTCAAGTGACAGTCCCTTTCTAAAGCTTTTGCTCAGGTGGTCTCAAGCAGTCTCCTGGGGTGGGGGCTGTAGAACGTACTAAGCCCATTAATTACCTTAGGGCATCTGTAAGAAACTGGGAGGGGTAGGAGAAGCTGCCTGGATCAGCTACTTCTCCCTTATGTTTCTGGAGGGGCTGAGGCCTTGACTGAGACCTTGACTCCACCTGGACTCCACCTCTCTCCCAAGGCAGCTGGAATGCCCTGTCCTACTCCTCCTGCCTACTGGACCTAACGTATTCTCCTACCTATCACTCTGGACTCAGCCTCCCAGAGTATAGGACAAGCAGCCTGCACTGCCAGGCCTAGGGATCCTGGGATCTTAGGTGAATCCTCACCAAAGAAAGAGAGAAGGATCTGAGTGCTAACCCAGCGGATGAGATGGCCCACCTTGTGGGTAACAGCAACACTCCCTGTCCCTTCCCATCATTACCCAACAGGCTCATAAACAGCCAACATGGTGGCGAGAAGATGGCTGAGCCCAGGCTCAGCAACACGGACTCCAGTAGCCAAGTCAGACCTGGTTCCTGCAGTTGCTGAGTGCACAACCTGCCTATGGCTGTGACCAACACTAAGTTCCCACTCCGACATGATTCTCTGGAGCCATTTGTCACCTATGTGGTGGCAGGTTGATTGCACCAGACAACTTCTACTGTGGAAGGGACAATCTGACGTAGACCTTTTATCTCCTTCCTTCTTACACATGCCTTACAGAGCAACACAGCGTTCCTTCTGTGCACCCATCAAGTCCAAGCGAAGACTGTAACAGACCTCTGCTCATGAAATCTGCTCTCTCCTCCTGTTTCTGCCCATCCTGATAAAACAGAGGTGGCTCTTGGGGAGTCAGTTACAGAACCAGCTCGGCAGGACAGAGGCGAGTTTCTATGTGTGCTGACTCGGTGTCCCATATGTGATGCACTATGAGCTAGTCCACAGATTGCAACAGGGACTCCACCGAGCTGAAGTTAAAACTGTCACTTGGCCAATCTGGGTTCTTCGTGACTCCGAGTCAACTGGTAAAGATGGGAGAAATCAATGTTTTGCCAATTGAGAAACTGTGACTACCTAGAGGAACTGGATGGCTCCCCCATGGCATAAGGAAGAGTATGTCTGCAGTTGAGGGGATCTCTCAGGCCAGGGGTCCCCAAACCTTGGAGGGACCTGGACACAAGGACAGATGAGTAACAAGCAGGAGATGAGCTGCAGGCAGTTCTGCCTCTTGTGCTCCTGTCACGTTCTAAGGCCGCTGTTGATTGGCAGGAGGTGGAGCTTCGTTCCCCTCTCCCTTCCTACCGCTTCTAGCCACTTCAAAGCTGTGCAGCTATCGTAACAAGTACACTCCCCGGACCCGCTGTCTGCCCTTGGGATAAAGGTCTTCAACTAAATGTGTCCCTGGTATCAAAAAAGGTTGGGGATCACTGCCTTAGGGCATCTCTTAGTGTTACCGTACCCTAGAAGCTTTTTTTGTTTTTAAGACAAGGCCTCACTCTGTAGTTCAGACACCCATACTGATTTCAATATGGAGTCCACGATGGCCTCAAGCTCTCAGCAATCCTCTTGTCTCAGACTCTCAAGCGCTGGGATTCCAGGCCTATGCCACCACATCCAACTAATTTTTATGTAGGGCTAGGGAACAGAATCCAGGACCTTATGCATGCTAGGTGAATGCTTTAACTGCTAAGCTACTCGCCAAGCACCCCAGGAGTAAAGTTAACCTAGAACTTCAACAACTCAACTTAGGCAGGATGACTAATGGCCCAAACCTGTCAGGAATGAAAGTTTGAGTCATCCTGTCTAGTAACGAACCACCACCAGCTGCAGGCCACGGAAACACAGACTGGATAGTAGCTGAAGGTAATTAGAAACATGTGACCAGTTATGTGACCGGTTACAAAGACTGTAATTGTTATGAGTATTTTCCATTATTTCACTATGAATATGTTATATGTGCATTTATAGCTATCTATCTTCTTTATTTCATCCTTTATCATTTTTGAGGTATTGGGGATTGATTACCAGCCTCTCAAATATTGATTTAAATTTTAATCACATCCAGGCCTATAATCCCAGCACTCTGGGAGTCTGATGCAGGAGGATCACAAGTTCAGGCCGAGCTTGGACAGCTGAGTGATTTATCAAGACCCTATCTCAAAAATAATAAATAGATCAGTGAATACCCTGGGCTCAATCTCCAGTACCTAAATAAATAAATCTTAATCATATCTGTCTTGGTTAGGGTTCTAAGAGAGGTAGAGTTAACAGAATTTACAGAGATAAAGGGAATTTATTTGGAGGGTTTACAAGTTTGAAGAGAGAGAGAGTCCAAATCAGCCATGTACACTGGGGAGAGCTGGAGTCCAGTAGCTGCCCAGGCTTGGGCCAGAAGGCCGCTGTCCTTGGACATGGTTGTCCAAGAAAACAAGGCTAAGGCAGGAGAGCGATGCAGGAGACTGAGATCTACCATGTGAAGACACCAGCGAGCCAGGAGCAAACTGAAGTCTCCACGGCTCAAGGCAAAGCCAGAGCCCTCTCAGGAAGAGACCGCAATAATGTGCCTTCTTCCCTCCTTTCCTCAGTTTCAGCTGCCCCCCCCCCAACTTCCTGGCCCTCGAGTAAACAACACACACCTGAAATCTATTCCCTGGACACTACCCAGTTGCAACGAGGTGACACAATTTCTCCAACGACCGTGACATCTAAAAAGAATTTTAACAGCAACAACTAACCTGGTGTTTCACCAAACTATGGAAAGCAAAGTCTACCCAAATGAACATATGTTAACTTACTATCTATACACATTTTTTGCAGCAGTAGGGATTGAATACAGGGCCTTTACTCTGAGCTACATCTCTAGCCCCTTTTATTAAGTTTATTTGAGACAGGATCGATAAGTTACTAAAATATCCAGGCCGAGCTCAAATTTGCCATCCTCCTGCCTCAGCCTCCTAGCATGCTGGGATTATGGGCCTGCATCACTGGGCCTGGTTTACCCACACACATTAATACTTGATCTCCAAATCAAAACAGTAACAAGGTAGTACTTCTTTTCATTTCTTTTCTTTTTCTTTTGAAACAGGGTCTCACTCTGTAGTCCAGGCTGGTCCTGAACTCACTATGTAGCCCAAACTGGCCTCAAATTCAGGACCATCCTCCTGCCTCAACCTCCTGAGTGCTGGGTTACAGGCGTACACCACCATACCAGGCGGTGATACTTCTGTCTTACATTAGACAACTATCCTTCATACACCTGAAAATACAGAAACCTCTTTCCCAAAAGAGAATGAGAAGTTCTTGAGTGATACTGAGGCCGCTCCTTTATGTTCTGTACTTAACTACTAATATGCAAAATTAATCTGTTAAGCTATATGAAAGTGGGGCTGTCTTAGTTACTTTCTGATTGCTGGGCCAGAATACCCGACATTCATAATTTAGGGAGGAAAGATTTATTTTTAGCTCAGTTTCAGAAGGCGGGTAACTGTTATTAACAGGTGGGTGACTAGACATCGTGGAATGGGGCCAGAGCCGGAGAGAGAGCTTCTCACAGCATGGCAGCACAGAGCCAATACCCAGAGAGGAAGGGCAGGACCAGTACACAGCCCTCTAGGTCAAATCCCAAGATCCACCCTTCCAGCCAGGCCGCACTCCCAACAGTACACAGTATCCATAGCTACATGAGGCTTCTGGGGGACACTCCAGACCCAAATCATAGCACAGGCCCAGTGGCAAAGGCCTATAAGCGTAGTACTCTGGGAGGCTGGGGCAGGAAGATCGAAAGTTCAAACCCAGCCTGGGCAACTTAACAACTTAGCAAGACCATGTTTCAAAATCAAAAATAAAAACAGGCTGTGGGTGTAGCTTAGTACAAAGGGACCAGGCACAACACACACACACACACACACACACACACACACACACACACACACACACACTCATGCTAAGTAGAACTGTAGAACTGGAAACAAGAGAAAAAACTGCTGGAGAGTAAAAACGAGATGAGCAAACCTGCAATCCCAGCACTTAGGGTCTGAGGCCGGAGGCTTGCCATGAGTTGAAAGCCAGCCTAGGCTACATAGTTGAGTTTAGGACCAACCTGGACAACAAGGTGAGACCCTGTGTTAAAAAAAAATTACAGAAAATACATTCAACTTGAATATAATGTAAATGAAACAGTGAAAGAAACAAACTAAAAGATTTAAATCAACAGACTTTGAGTACAGTAGATTACCCTTCATAATATGTGTGGCCCTCACTCAACCTAGACTGTCTTTGAATTCAGACTACAACTTGCAGTCCTGATAATATTTCCAACTGGCCACACTGCCCAACAAATTTCAGACATGCCATCCCCCACTGTCACATGAGTGAGCTCCTTAAAATAAATTATCTTCATACTGCCTGTTTCTCTCACGTCCCTTGGTTAATATCAGACCCCTGTCTCAATCACTGATATAACAACTGGACAAAAAAAAATCCTACAAAGAAAGCAAAGGTTTAAAAAAATACTCGCAGGCAACTTGATCTGAACAGTTTGCAAATGCATGTGAAGCAGCTACAAAGGTAGTCCAAATCCTAGTCCATGAGAGACCTTGACAAGTTTCTAAACATTAAAAGTTTGGTATCTGTTTTCTGACCACAATGGAATTGATTTTAAAATCCACAGCCTTGGGGCTGAAAGAATGGCTCAGCAGTTAAAGTGCTTACACAAGCACTAAGTTAGATTCCCCAGCACCATGTAAACTGGGCGTGGTGGTGCACACCTGTAATCCCAGCACTGGGAAGGCTGAAGCTGGAGGATTGTGGTGAGTCCAAGGCCAGCCTGGGCTCCAGAGCAAGACTGTCTCAAAAAAAAAAAAAAAAAAAATCCCCCACCCTGTGTTACTGGCCTCTACGTTTTGGATGTGCCCAGAGATTTCCAGATTCAGATGGGATTTCACAGCACGTCCCATGAGCAGGTCTTGTTATTTTGGGGGGGTTTTGTTTTTACACAGGATCTCACTATGTAACCCAGGCTGACCTCAAACATGTGATCCTCCCACCTCAGCCTCCCAAGTGCTGGGACTACAGGAGTAATCCATGGGCAGTTTCTGGATGGAATCAGTAAAGCAAGGTTCATAGTGCTGGTCCTACAGGGGCAGAGCTACCCCGGAGACAGATAATCTTTGAGGTGTCTTAACCAGTCTGTCAGCGATGACAAGTGTCCTGCCTCCTGGGAAGGAAAAGGTGCCAAGGTTATTTACAGAAGCCTCATCACCAGTGATCCAAGTGTATCTCCCATAATAACATATTGGAAGAGCCAGAGAAGACAGCTTCAGATCCGCCACTCTATTCTGAGGGTCCCTCCAGTCCCTTCTCCTGGTGGGGAGGCTTGGTGGGAGGGCCACTCTTACTGTGCCTTGAGGACCACAGAAAAGTCAAAATTAAAAATTCCAGTAAATAGGGCTGGAGGAATGGCTCAGCGGTTAAAGTGCTTGCCTAGCAAGCTCTAAGTACTCGAGTTTGATTCCCTAGCACCACATAAACTGGGCGTGGTGGTGCACACCTGCAATCCCAGCACTCCGGAGGATTGCCTTGAGTCCAAGGTCAGCCTGGGCTCCATAGTGAGGTCAGAACCAGCCTTGACTGCAGAGTGAGACCCTGTCTCAAAAAAAAATTCAGTAAATGCCAATTTTTTAAAATTATTACAGTACAAAACATTAGCATTAATCCCTCTCAAAGTACTACCCTCCCACTGCACACACAACCGGGGCTCTGGCACCCTCTGAAGCACTTAGGAAAGTTCTCTTTTGTGTCTTTAATTGAATTGTGGTGGCTGCCTTTATGTCTTGAATTGATTCAAAATGTTTACCTTTCATGATCATTTTTGCGTTGTGGAAGAGCCAGGAGGCAAAGATACCAGGTCCGGGGGAATAGGGTGGATGCAGGCACATGGGAAGACGTTTCTGTTGGGGGCACCCTGCAGAGGCATTCCAGGCTTTTTATTTTATGTATTTAATTTGTTTCCTGGTACTGGGGATTGAACAGAGGGTCTGTACTCTGAACCACACCCCCAGCTCCTTTTAATTATTTACTTTGAGCCAGGGTCTTGCTAAATTGTTAAGCTGCCCAGGCTGGGCTTTTTCATCAGATTTTGTAAAAACCCTCATGAAAGAGGATTTTTCAGAGTTACTTCAGAAAGTAGCAAGAATGGTGGTGCAAGTGAGGGGGAGTCTTTCGAGGGGTATTGATTAAAATGTCTCTTTTACTATATAATACATCTTCCTAAAATGTAAACGTTACACCAAAAATCACTTTCGTCTTAAAGAGTTTAAGAGATAGTTTATTCAGAAGCCAAATGTGAGTGATCAGGCCTAAGAACATACATTTAAGATTTCCCAAATAACAAGTTCCAATTGGCAGCAGTTACAAACAGTATTTATAGTTTTAGAACAGAAGAAAATCATAACTCAAAGCACAATTTGAAAGCATTGGTGAGCCATCCGGTAAGCAGGAAATCCCTGCTGTGGGCCTCAGAGGTTGTCCAGTAGCATCCTTAGCTCTGGCGTTGGCAGGAAGCTAGGACTTTGCTTTTACATCCTAAAAGGCTTACCTAGCAGGAATGTTACATATCAAAGGATTTATCACAGGACGTTAAGCTAGATACACAGGACAATGGAGGTGGCCCTGAAAAGGGACTCAGACAGCCCCTCAGAGTTTGGCTATGCGATAAAATAAGCCAGTCTCTCCACAGGTTCACAGGTGTCCATTTAGTTAATCCGTTTTGTCACCCTGAAGAAAGCTGTTTCCTTGAAGCTTAGTTTTCACCTTCAGTACAACAAATCTCTGATTGGACTATAGAAGTAGAAAATCAGCATGAACATTCTCAAAAAAAAAAAAAACTGTAAAAGAAACACCCTACTGTAGGTCCTTCCTGTAAAGACTCATATAAAAATAGTAAATTGAGCTGAAGGAATGGCTCAGCAGTTACAGTGCTTGCTAAATGCTAAGACAACCACCACGTACCTGAGTTTGATTTCCCTACGCCACATAAACCAGGTGTGGTGGTGCACACCTGTAATCCCAGCACCACATAAACCAGGTGTGGTGACGCACATCTGTAATCCCAGCACTCAGGAGGCTGAGACAGGAGGATTGCAATGAGCCCAAGGCCAGCCTAGACTCCATAGGGAGTTCAGGACCAGACTGGGCTACTGAGTGAGATCCTGTCTCAAAAAAATAAAATAAAATAAAAAATAAAAATAGTAAATTATGAGTACAATCTTAATAACCGAAGGGATTAAAAATGGAAATGCACAGAAAGCAGAAGGAAATAGGAGATGCTATTTCAAGACCAGAGGCGCTCTGGGTCCTGCTGAGCAGATTCCTTTGAGCCCCTATCCAGGCTCCACGTCATGGGAAGCTCTACTGGGCTCTGGTGGGGGTATAGGCAGTCAGGGACATAGGGGTCCCCCAAAATGGAGGATTTACTGGAAGGCAGCTGGCTATAACTCATGACAAACTGTTGCTATTCGTTTCCCCTAAACTACAAGCCATCAAGCTAAGGGTGCCTGTCTGCACTAAAAGCCAATGAAGCCAGCCTCCTGACTTCTACCAGAGACCCTTAGGTCACCCCTCTTTGGAGTGAAACTCTGACTGCCAATACAACAACGCCCCTGGCCAGCTCAAAGTAGCCAGCGCAATCATTGCCTCAATCCCCTAACGGTAGTTAGGGTCAAACACTCCAAGGGGGGATTGTGAGAGGAGGCAGTGGGGTTACAGGCAGTCAGGGATACAGGGTCCCCCAGAAATAGAGGATTTACTGAAAGGCAGCTGGCTATAACCATGACAGCCTGTAGCTGGTCACTCCCTAGAACTTAGTGACTAACAGTACCAACTTGACATTTGCACCTAGAGACTCATGCCTCCCATTCCCTGCCCAGACAGTAGACACCAGGGCTGCAGGCCCAGGGAGAGTCATCCTGGTGAGAGTCAGCACGGTGCCAGGCCCTGAGCGTGACAGGTCTCTGCACCTGCCTCCGCCGGCTTGAAGAGTAAGTCATGAAGATGGGAGGCAGGTTGTGAAGGAAGGGCTTTGTTGGGAAACTTAACAAAAGGGGAAAGAAAGATAAAAGTGAAGCTTCTGCTAGCCAGAAGGGGGACCTGAAAATGTGGGTAACCCCAGTAGAGCTTGTGCTAGACAGAAGGGGGACCCAGAAAGGTGTGTTGCCCCAGTGGCTCACTGTCCAGGGGTTCTGTTGTGTAGCTGGGTAAGGGGCTGTCCTAGGGCTAGTTGCTAGGTTCTCCACACTTAACCCCGCTGCTGCAGCCCACCCTTAACTACTTCCCCCTTAAAGATCTTTCTCTCCATTGTCTTTTAACTAAGTTCTAAGGAGTGGTCAGCCACAGGCTGTCATGAGTTATATATAGTCAGCTGCCTTCCAGTAAATCCTCCGTTTCTGGGGACCCTGCATCCCTGACTGCCCATAACCCCGCTGCCTCCTCTCACACTGGGAGCTGCTCTGGGCTGCATGTAGACCTTCCCAATGGGCTCCAGATTCCCCTGTCTCAGGACCATCTGCTGCCCTGAAAAACAGACCCTTGGGCTATTCACTCACTTTGCAGGCCATGGCACTCACAGACCTCTGTACAGCAGCCACATTAAACACAACACTGGGCTGGGGAGATAGCTCAGTGGCTAGAGAGCTTAGCTAGCAGATGCAAGGCCCTGGGTTCGATTCCCTAGCACCACATAAAAATTAGCTGGGTGTGTGTGATGGTTTGGATGTGGAATGTTCCCAGAAGCCTCATGAATTTAGCTGTTATAGAATATCTATGAAACCATGTGTTGCTAGGAGGTAGGCCTGCTCAGAAGGGGCTGGTCATGGGGCCGATCACTGGGACATGACCTGAAAGGATGTATGCTAGCACCGACCTTTGCTCACCTGGCTTCCTGTCTGCCATGCCATGACAGCTGTCCTCCTCCAAGGCTTCTGCCAGGGGCTTCCACCACTGCCAGCCACCTGTGGATGAACTGAGATCTTCTGAAACTGAGCTAAAAAAAAAAAAAAATCTTTTCTCCTTTAAGTTGTGGATGCTGGGTACTGAGTCCCAGCAACGAAAAAGTACTGGGAGGCTAAGGCAGGAGGATCACCATGAGTTCTAGGCCAACCTGGCTTCATAGTGAGTTGAGGACCAGCCTGGAGTATACAGCAATCCTCTGTCTCAAAATAAATAAGCAAACAAATAAAGACCGCACTCTGTGTACTCTAGATACACCCAGGTCTCAGTCCTTATTCCTGCCGCTGGTCATGGTATTTGGGATCAGCCTATGGTCCTCATTATACTGAGAGGCATTATCAAATCAGGGCCAGTGCCAAGAGCTGGATGGTGTCCAGTCTGTTTGAAGTACTGTAACAAAATACTTTATACTGGGTAGTTCATAAGTTTGTTTTTTTAAAAAGAAACAAAAAACTTTTTTTTTTTTTTTTTTTTTTGTGCTGCAGATTGAACCCAGGACCTTTGCTCTGAGGAACATCCCCAGTCCTTTTATTTTTTCCAATTTTGAGATAGACTTTCACTAAGTTGCTAAACTGTCCACGCTGGCCTTGAAATTGGGATCCTCCTGCCTCAGCCTCCCAGGGTGCTAGTGCCACCAGACCCAGAATAAACAAAAAATTGTACTGCTCACAGTTCAGAGGCTCGAGAGGCCAGGAGCAAAGCATTCAACATCTGGGCTCCACTCTGCTCTGGTGGTGGCTGTTGCTGCATCCTCGCATGGCGGTGTGTGTGTGTGTTGGGGGGGGTGGGGCAGTGAATAAGCTCCCGTAAGCTGTTTCATAAGGCCATAGCCTGTTCATGACTTCGGAGCCCTCCGGACCGATCAACCCCCAAAGTCCCATCTCTTCACACAAAGAGGCAGACCATAGAAAGCGGTGACTTTTTTTCCAGCACCTTACAGTTCTTCTGTTCATACACTCATTCGTTTGAGACAGGGTCTCGCTCTGTAGCCCAGCCTGGTCCAGGCTGGTCCTGAGCACACTATGTAGCCCAGGCTGGCCTTGGACTCAAGGCAATCCTCCTGCCTGAGTCTCCTCAGGCCTGAAATTAAAGGCAAGTGCCACCATGCCTGGCTAATTTCCTGTGATGCTGGAGAGTCCAACTCAGGGCCTTGCACCAGCCAGGGACACCCTGTGCCCCAGCCTGTTTTGTTTGGTTTTGCTTTGCCCTGTTCTGTTCTGTTTTGCACCATTTGGAACGGCTGTTCTCAACCCCATTTTTTGGTTTTATGGTTTTGTTTTAGCTCTTTGCTTGTTTTTATGGGGTTTGCTTCTTGTTTTATTTTTGGTACTGTGGATGGCGCCCCGGGCCTTCATGTCGAGCTCCATTCCAGGCCCTTTTTGTTACTACTTCGAGACAGGGTCTTCCTAAGCCATGTATCACCTAGGCTGGCCTAGGTGTAATCTTCCTGCCTCGGCCTCCGTGATTGCATATGTCACCACTCCTGGAGTGTGGTTTTTTTGTTAATGGCAGTGCTGCTTAGCTGAAAACATCCTAATGTTGTTTCACTCTTCCTAGATCCCACATTAAACATGTCCAGGTTTATCGCCTTCTCAATCATCTCTCCCTTTCTTCCTTTATTCTTCTCACATTCAGTTAAAGGCTCCACCAGTATAGGCCTAGTTTGTTACAATGACCTCTGAATTAAGAGTAAATTCCTATGTATTTACTGTCAAAATTTACTCTTATAATTTTTTGGGGGGGGAATTGTGTCTTGAGACAGGGTCTTGCTCTACAGTCCAAGCTGGTCCTGAACTCACTGCATATCCTAGGCTGGCCTCAAACTCACAGCAATCCTCCTGCCTCAACCTCCTGAGTGCTGGGATTACAGGTGTGTGCAACCACACCACCTAATTTTTATGGGACACTGGGGACTTGAACTCAGGGCTTTGGGCATGCTAGGCAAGTGGATTTAACCACTAAAATATACCCGTTGCCCTTGATATTGTAATAAGTGATTGAAAAACAAGCTTTATCTCTTTTTTATGGTATTGAGGATCAGTCCCTGGGCTTTCACACTGAGGTATGCCTCAGCCTACTTTTATTTTTATCTTGAGACAGGGTTTGTTTAGCAACTTGTTAAGTTGCTAAACTGCCCAGTCTGGGCTCAAATTTGCTGTATCTCACCCACCAAATCCTCTAACTGAGCTTTACCACAGGGCCACGTGGTCTGTGGCAAGTAACCGGGCATCACACGCCCCTCAGAGGACGGAAGGCTGGGATGAAGTCACAGTGTGGCACAGGGTGTGCTTACAGGAAACCTCGGGAGCTAGGCCTTGTCACACATCATCTGAGAGTGACAGCTGTTGAGAAATTAGGTGAGATGGCAAGTAGCGAGCACAAGTGTTGGTGGAGAGTAATGTTCAAGAAGAAGCCAGCATATCACCAGAAGGACGTCTTCCAGCTAGGCACACCAGGCACTGCCAGAAAACGCCAGGAGCTAGAAAGACAGGATGGAGTCCCCCTGGAGCGCGGTCAGCCCACGCCTTGATTTCACACTTACATTAATCTGTAATGTGCAAGGCAATATATTTCCATTGCTTTAAGCCACGCCATTTTGTTTTCATAATTTGCTACAGAAGCACTAGAAGAGAGACAGATCTTCAGATATAAATACCGTTAACAGTGAATGTCTCAAAATCCCAGGGCCAATTGGTGAGCGGAAAAAAAAATTCCCTAGATCATACCATTTGAAAGTCAACCCCTCCTCTTGTTCCTCCACCTCTCCCTTCTTCTCTCTCTCTCTCTAAGACAGTGTCTCACTCTGTAGTCCAGGCTAGTCCTGAACTCTCTCTCTAGCCCAGGATCCTCCTGCCTCAGCTTCCTGAATGCTGAAACTGCAGGCTCCACCCCATTGGCTAGTTTTTATGTGGCACTGGGGAATCGTATCCAGGCCTTGCACTTGGCAGGCAAGCTCTCTAACCCCTGAGCTACGTCCCCGGACACTGCCCCACTCAGCAACATCTCCCACATTTTAGTTATCTTACTTCATTTTGCTGTATTTTAGGACAGGGTTTTGCTAGCTCACTAATCTACATGGGTGGGACTCAAATCTGCAAAGTTCTTGAGCCTTCGAGGCAAGTGAAAAGGGATCTGAAAGGGGGCTGGGCAGAAATGGGGAAGGGAAATAAAATGACCAAGATTTGATATATAAAATACATGAATAAATAAAATATAAGATTTTTTGAACTTACAGTCTTCCTGCCTCAGCCTCCCAGAATGCTGGAATTACAGAAGTGTGCCACCACACACAGCTGATTCTATGCACTTCTCTAAAATAGATTTTAACAAAGAATTGTGACTGCATTCTCGAGATCATCCTCAACGTGAATGATTCACCGGAGAAATCACAAGGCCTGGCAGTTACACTCACAGTCAGTGTTGATTACAGGGAAAGGATGCGGGGGGGGAAAAGCGATGTGCCAGCTTCCCAGAGGTGCCCGCCCCGCCGGTCTCCCGGACTAGCCTCGTCGTCCAGCCTTCTGTCACAGGCGGCAGCATCTGAGGAAGATCTCCAGAGATCTAGTGACCGAGATCGGAGGTGGTTGCAGAGACAACTCTGCCTACCAGCTACAAAAAATTCTAGAAAATTAGAAAGATAGATTTTATGGAGAAGGAGAGAGGATGCGGAAAGGGGGAAGGAAGCAAAGACAGTCAAGGCGAATATGTGCCATTTCCTCAAGTGAACATTATTATGTATCACAAATACATAATAAGAAAAGAATTAGAAAAAAATTCTAGACTTCTACAGTTTAGATGCCAAAAAATAATCATCCCCCTTATTGTTGATGAGAACTGACTGCTACAAAAATCTAAGTTCTAGGGTACCTGGCAAGGGCTGTTCCTGCAAGTGGGCGTGTCAGTGAAAGAGCACCTCAGCACTGCTGGAACTCACTATGTGGCCCAGGCTGGCCTTGGACCCATGGCAATCCTCCTGCCTCAGCCTCGTAGTGCCGGGATTACAGGCATGTGCCACCATGCCCAGCTTTATGGGGTGCCAGGGAATAGAACTCAGGGCCTTATGCTTGTTAGGGAAGTGCTTTAATGGCTGTGCCATTCTTCCAGCCCCTCCAGCTCTTTTTTATTTTTGGTTCTGAGACAGAGTCTCACAGTCACTAAATTGGCCTAGGCTGGCTCCAACTTGTGATCCTCCTGCCTCAGTCTCCCAGAGTTCTGCATAAGAGGCCTGTGCTGACAGGCTTGGTCTATTTTTATTTATTTTTATCTTTATTTTTATTTTGAAACAGGGCCACACTAAATCACCAACTTGCTCACAGCAGGCTCAAACTGGAGATCCTCTTTTGTCAGCCTCTCAGATTACTGGGATTATAGGTTTAGGCTGCCATACTGGACTCAAACTTTTTCCAGAAAAATTATTATCACTAGGACTCCATGTAGCAGGGGGAGACCAACCTTCAGGACTAATCTCCGTCATACCCCTTAGGGGTTAAAACAGATCTCATTAACTATAAAGCTCTGTCTTAGAAAGCCAAGTGGCTTTCTACTCAGGTTCCCTTGTTTATCTGAGGCAACAACTGAAGTACAGAATAAATTTGCCCAGCAAGTTAAAGCTGACCTGAGCTGAGGTTGTGTCACTAATCAAGTTATAAGCAAAAGTACAATCTAGCTGGGCCCAACGGCACAGGCCTGTCATGCCAGAGAGACTGAGGCACAACGCTTACAAGTTTGAGCCCAGTCTGGGAAATTTAGAAACTGTATTAAAATTAAAAGTAAGGAATGGGCTGGGGATGTAGCCTAAAACAAAGGCCCTAAATTCACTCCCAGTACTGCAAAAATAGGGAAGTACCCCAGCCACCAGTACACCCAGCAGACACACGTTGTTGACTGGGACAATTCACTCCCTTCAGGGAAGGGGGAACATCTGGAGAAGTTCGCAGGAAACATTCAGGAGCTAGGACCATCCCGCTACCGCAGAACAACAAACCCTCCTAGACCTGACCAGAGCCGGCTCCAGCAAGCCCCCGGTCCTGCCTTGCACCTTGGCCTTGGCTAACTTATTCAAGAATCCTGCCAAGTCAGCTGAGCTGGAATCCAGCTTCCCCTGAAGTTTTATCTTCCCGACTTCCCATCCCCTGGCCTGTCCCGGTCCCTTGGCCACAGTCCCCACGGGGCTCTTTGCTGGGAAAGAGCCCAGTCCCTGCATGAGGCTCTTCCCCTATTGCGACAGTTCCTGAGTAAACCTGCTCTGACTCCGCCGGACTCTGGCTCCGTGTGACAGCAGTCAGCACCAGCAGGCATGATTTACCATCCACAGACAGGAGCCTTCCTTCAAGAAGAGAAAGCTCTCAGGGACAGACTCCAAGACAGAGATCACTGTGGATGCTTGCCCTATGCTGTGCAGTCTAGACAGGGGTTACTGCTGGGGGGCTTTTCTGCTGTTGCTTGCTTTTTTGTCCTTCCATTGTTGCAAGTAATCGTGTGTGTGTGTGTGTGTGTGTGTGTGTGTGTGTGTGTGTGTGTGTGTTGGTACTTGGACTGAACTCAGTACCTTCTCACTAAACTACATCTCCAGCTCTTCTGGGTTTTTTTGATTGTTTGTTTATTTTTGTTTATTTTTTATTCTGAGACAGGGCCTCTCTAAGTCACATAGTGTCCCATACTGGGCTCAAACTTGCGATCCTCCTCTCTCGGCCTCCTAGAGCGCTGGGGGAAGGCCTGCGCCACCAGGTCCAGCTCATTACTTTATATTTTTAAACTCCTTCCTTCTCATCCACTTAATTAGGAAGGAATGTCTACAAGAGCCGTGGTCTCCAGCTGTCCTGACACCAGCGAGCACTTTAGTTGGAGACCATCCTCCCAAGGACAGGGAGGTGTGCGGGGGTGCTTGTTACGCAGTGGGCTGTGGGGGACAGTTTTGAAATGGCAGTGGTGGTGGGAGGGAAGTTCTGCCTCCTGTCGATCACAGGAGCATCAGAACCTAATAGGAAGTTGCAGACTGGCAGAGGGTGGAGCTTCCCTCCACGCTCACTTCCCGCTCAATGCCCTTCAGTCCCAACGGCCTAGTCCTTCCAAGGGCACAAATCAATACCAGTCTTTGGACTGGGGCTTGAGGACCCTTGTGCAAGGGGAATAAAAACATAGCCACAGAAAAACATTTTTACACAACTTCGCAAAAAGACACATCATATTCAAATTTTGCTCAGAGCCAAAGCCTGAATTTAAAAATTTCTAAATGTCGTTACGTTACGACTCAGCCTTTCATCTAATGATTCATCCAGTGAACAGACTGGAAAAGATTAATCATTTTAAAGGATAAGTGCTTGTAATGTTTTCAACTTAAGTGTGTGTACCAGGAGAAAGACTAGAGGGTCCCTTAATTGTCTATTGTTGCAAACGGTGGCTAATCCGGAAAGCCCAATGTAATAATCAACAGAGAGCAGGGAGCTATCCCCAAAAAGAGGTCAAGGGTGCAGCCTGCCAGGAGCGGGCGGGGAGCTCGCAATTCCCGTGACATGCCCGCCTGGATGTGCAGCTCTTGGCAGAAATCACAAGGACGAAATGCAATTTGTTGATGTTTCAGAAACACGCAGCCTGACTGCAGACGGTTCCATCAGAGAGCAAGCCCCTTCTCACGGGCATCTGCGTGTGACCCCAAAGTTCCTGCAGGCATCCAGGCTGCTTTCATCGTCTTGTGAACTGGAGAGGCATGTCCAGAGCCTGTGAGGTTCCTGGAGTCTGAGTTTTGTTTATTGAAGCTTTGCCTGCTTTTACTGGGCACAGTTTGTGCCGAGGCTGGAACACGGCGCAGCACACGAGATCAGGGTCCAGGTCAGAACCTGTGACTTAGGATTTCCCTCAACTGTCAGCAGCTTTCATTCTATAGCAAAACCAAAGCCCCGCAGAGCTGACAGCTGTGCTTTAAGGCCAAGCAAGAAGCAAGGCTTTCCCAAGCTTGTTATCCTAGAGTCCAAATTAATCCACCGAAAAATAGGCCCAGAGGCCAGAAAATCATCAGCCTGTAAAGATTTGGCATCTGATCGTTCAAGAGCACATTAGTACGAAAAATGTCAAAATTCTAAAAATGTACCTGCAATTAGAGATGGCCCCTTTTTTCCAAAGGTCCCAATAAGCCAAAACTATGCAAAAAAAAAAAAAAAAATCATCAGCTATGGCAACTTACCCTTTTTTTTAAATACTCAAATACTATATTTGCCACACTAGCAGAAAATGCAAGGAAGCTTGTGCCATTTTGAGTTGTGTTTTCTTCTTCTGGGCAACTTTAATAATCAGGATGCCTGCTCTGACATCTATGAGTTCACAAACACAGAAGGGGCTAGAGGCGTAGCTCAGCAGTAAAAGCACTTAGCTCCCAAGCTCAAGGCCCTGGGCCCAAATCCCCAGCACCACATATGCCAGGAATGGTGGTGCATGCCTGTAATCCCTCAGCACTCAGGAGGCTGAGGCAGGACATACTGCTATGGACTACATAGTGAGTTCAGGACTAGCGTTTTGAATTTTGTTGTTTTGGGTTTTTTTGTTGTTGTAGTTTTCTATCATTTATCCAAATACAATAACCATTAAACAGAATCTTGTTTTTAAAAATTCCCTTTCATTGCAATTTTTTTTTTAAAAAATTCTCATTCTAGTGCAGGGTGACTCAAGCCTCTGGCAACAAATCTGAAATTTACAGGTTAACAATACAGCTGCCAAGAAATGCCCGGAATGAGGGAGGAAGCCCTGCAGCGATTTTTTCTTGCTCTCTTTCTCTCTCCCCTAGCTTGTCTTTGCTCCAGTACTAGAACCTCATTTGATTTTTGCAGAAGAGAGCAACATAAAAGTTTGCATTTTCCAAAGTATACTTTTGGAAATGTGAAGCCCTTTCTCCCACCTAGAAAATAGAAACAAAAACTCAGTACAGCTCAGACACAGTTCCCAGCCCCACTCCTGCTTTGGGCTTTTGTTTTGTTTTATTCTGTTTATGTGGTGGTGGGAAATCAGACCCAGGGCCTAGTGCACAGTAGGCAAGCCCAACCGAACTGCACCGAGGCTTCCTACTGAGCAGTTTCCCACCTGTTACCCTCTCCCACAGGGCCTGGCAGTAGAACCAGTGGGAAACGTGCTGCTCGGAATTGGGAATCTGACTCTTCACTGCTCTCTTTTCTCTTCCTGTTACTTATGTATTTGTTTGCCAGTGCTGGGGAGCTAACCCTGGGCCTTGTGCATGTCAGCGAGCTTTCCATCGCCAAGCTAAATCCCAGGCCCCTGTTTTTTTGTTTTGTCTTTGTTTTGTTTTGAGACAGGGTCTCACTCTGTAGCCCGGTTACACATGAGCTCACTATACAGCCCTGGCTGGCCTCGAACTCAAAGCAATCCTCAGCTTCCCGAGTGCTGGGATTACTGTCGCGTGCTGTCACACCCGGTTTATGTGGTATTGGGGAATAGAACCATGGCCTTGCTATTCTTCCAGTTCCTGATTTTTCTGTAACGGTGGAATATTACATAAAATTTACCTTTGTAGCTATTTTTCAGTATGCAATTCAGGAATATTAACCACATTCACACCGTTGTGCAACCATTACCCCTATATTTCCATAATTCTTCATCACCTCTAACAGTACCTTTTTTTATTCTTTTATTTTCCCCTGATATTGTGTGTGTGTGTGTGTGTGTGTGTGTATACACGCATGCATGATATGTAATGGTTACAGTGAGCTTGAGGATTTCGTGCACACATACACCCGAATATTATAGCCCCTTCCTCCCTTAGTGGCCCTTCCGCCCCCCTCCCTCGTGGCCCCCCGCCACACCCACACTATAAAATACCTGCATTCTGGGTTCCTCAGATTGCAGCAGCCATGCAATTTTTTTATTCTCTTAGACTCTGCGATACATAATAATAACCATGTGCTGGCGACACGCGTGTATTTATCTCACCACAACTGTTTCACTTCCCCTCTCCCTGCACACATCTCTTTTGCAATAATCCCCATTCTTCCTCTCTCTTTGCCCCCAGTAACCTTTGCTTTACTCCTCAGGTCCCTATGGATTCACCTGCTGTGTATCTGTCATAGGAGCGGACTCACACGAGGAGGGGACTTTTGGGTCTGGTTTATTTTGCTTAGTGAAACATTCTGAGGTTCACCCACATTGTCCTACGTATCAGAACTTCACGTTTTCTTTGAGGGGGAACCTTCGCTTCCACCACACTATACGACACCTTTTACTACATCTTGGCCCTTTTTTTTTTTTTTTTTTTGGTTTGATTTTGAGGCAAGGCCTCACTAAGTTCCTAAGTGCCCTCAAGCCTGTGATCCGCCTGCCTTAGCCTCCCAGAGGGCTGAGACTGCAGGTCTTTGCCATCAGGCTCAGCTTCCTTTTCTGTCAGACAAACATTGCTTTGGATGGATACACCACATTTTGTTCCTCCATTCACCCACTGAGAACACCTGAGTGCTTCTGCTTTCTGTCTGTTCCAGATAAGGCCACAATGATCCCTCGTGTGAAAGTGTCTGAACCACTGCTTTCAATCCTTTGGGGGTGCAGAGCTAAGAGTGGAAATCCTGGGTCCTCCAGACTGTCCAGGGCCTCACACACTCATGAGACCGTGAGGTTGCTTGTGTTCCTTCGGGGCTTTGGTGGGAAGGTGCTGCTGCGGGGGTCACCCCCAGGGCCTCCTGGGCACTAAGTGGCCCTGGTGCTACTACAGGGCACAGAACTGCCCCCTCCCCAGCCCTCCTCGGCGGTCACTGTACATGACAGCCAAGGAACACATAGGCAAGGCCTCACAGGGGGAACAGCCGTGCAGGCAGGTCCCGAGAAAACAGCAAGGCCAGTCTGCATGCGCCTTGCTGACGGCGCTGTCTGACCGGGCGGGCCAGGCCGTGACTGACTCCCGGATCCTTTTTCCTTGCTGACCGCATTCCATTGAAAGGGCGACCTCTGATCTTCCAATCCCTGTCAGACAACAGAAGGCCGGAACAAAAGAAAGGAGCAGAAAGTAAGAATGGCCACCAGGACTTGCTTCATTAGTACTATGAATGCCGAATGATCTGCATTCTTTAAAGGAGCTTGAAGCAAGATCGTAGCTCATAATAAAGCAAGAGAATGTATCAGAGCCGCAGGAAACCATTCAAAGTGACTCTGGTGGGGCAGTTCTTCTCTGCCTACTGCGGAACATCAGGAGGACGTTTTTTATGATTTTTTTTTCCAGTATGGGGAATTTAACCCAGGGACTTCCTATAGAGCTACAGCCCCAGGTCTTTTTTTAAATTTTGAAACATGATCTAAGTTTCCCACAATGGGCTCAATCTTGTGATCCTCCTGCCTCAGCCTCCCAGAGTGCTAGGATTATAGGCATGCACCACCATGCCTAGCTTGACATCAGCTGTTTAAGGAGCAGTCTTTATCTAGTGACACCCATTCCTGCTGTTCTGACACCAAGTCGGTCAACTGACTCATGACTCACCCCAAAATACTTTTAAAGTGTCCACATTTCAGGAAAAGGATTTCTGCAACGTCAGTAGAAGCTGCAACCCCACAGCAGAGCACAGTAAGCTTTTTCTTTTCTCCTTTATTTTTAATCTTTTAAAAATACTTGTTGATTCACTTTTACTAGGGAACTGAGGATTGATTTAGAAATATTTGGGGGGGGGGGTGTTTTTCTTTTGTTTTATTTGAGGTGGGGTCTTATTCTGCAATCTAAACTGGTCCTGAACTCACTGTGTAGCCCAAGCTGGTCTCAAACTCACACAGATCTCCCTGCCTCAGCTTCCCCCATGTTAGGATTACAGGTGTGCACCATCATGCCCAGCTTCCTAAAAGCTTTTAGAAACCAGAAGAATCCTGGCAGACCAGCAGAGGTTTCTGTTCTCTGCGACAGTCCAGGAAAATGGCTACATTCCAGGTCGTGAGAGGCTTAGAGTAAAAGCTAACTTCAGCACGGCACTTCTCCTGGAATGACTTCAGGGCTCTCTGTGGCAAGCACTTGTCGCTTGGCGATGAGCGGATGCTTGGGCTCTGAGTCACTGTCAAAAGTGATGACATTTCACAATTGTTAGCTATCCATTGTTTGCGTTATGAGGAACTCAGGCTGGGGATGGCGGCACCAATCTGTAATCCTAGTACTCTGGGAGGCTGAGGCAGGAAGATCACAAATTCAAGGTCAGCCTGGGTAACTTAGTCACTAAAATTTTTTAAAAGGGATGGGGATGTAACTCAGTATGAAGATCCTAGGCTCAATCCCCAGCACCAGCTGCTGAATTTGTCTTTTTTTTTTTTTAATCCAAATATTTTGCAGTGACACACTCCTTTGAGATCACAACAAAGGGGAGACCTGGGGCTCAGGCGGGAAGGATCAACCACTGTTGGCGGTAACTGTCTTTCAGGAAGATTGGGGGGTCATGTCTAGCAGCTGGAAAGCTAAAGAATAATTTAAAAATTATTTTTTTAAAAAAAAAAGACAAACTCAGCAGCTCCCTGTAATACCCTTTTTTAAAACCTCAGTTTTGAGCTGGAGAAATGGCACAGAAGCTAAAACAGTAGCCTAGCAAACACAAGGCCCTGAGTTCGATTCCTGGTTACCACATAAGCCAGGAGTGGTGGCACACACCTATAATCTTGGCTTTCAGAAGGCTGCGGCAGGAGGATTGTCGTGAGTTCAAAGGTAGCCTGGGCTACAGAGTGAGACCTTGTCTCAAATAAATAAATAACATCTGAGTTTTTTGCATCTCTGCTCAAGCCTTTCATGAGGCTAAGCTACAGGTGTCTGACAAACTAGAGCTATTCGATGGCTGGGACAGGGTCAAATCTAGTCTCCAGCTCACACGGCCGGTGGCAGTTTCAGTTCCACCTTGGCAGAGAGGTGCTGGACCAGACACATAAACAAGTGATATTGAGCGCTTTAGAGCACTGATCCCCAAGCTTTTTGGGACCAAGGACCAGTTCTGCTGATCTGACAGGAGATGGAGCTCAGGTGGCAATGAGAGTGACGGGGAGCCGCTGTAAGTACAGATGAAGCTTCCTCGCTCTTCTTCCTGTGTGGCCCAGTTCCTAACGGACCCCAGAGCTTTAGAGAACCTCTACACGAGGAAACGCTGCTGTCAGAGAGGTAGGAATGCTTTTCAAAGGGCGCAAAATCAGCTCCGGAAGGGCGAATTCGTTGCCTACTGGCGTGCGTTTCTTTGCCTGTATTACCGATTTTCCTCTCAATGTTTAAACTGTGACTCAGGGCTGACCGGGGCTAATCAGCACACCTACCATCCCTCTTAACTATCACTTTCTATGGTGCAACACTTGAAATTTACTTTCTTGATTATCTTAAAATATATAACTGGGGCTCAGGGCAGAGCTCAGTGGTTAACGCACAAGGCCCTGGGTTCAATTCCCAAGCACGACATAAGCTGCACCCAAGAGGCGGAGGCAAGAGAATTGCTGTGAATTTGAGGCCAGCCTGGGCTACACGGACAGTTCAGCAGAAGCCTCAATTACAGAGTGAGACCCTGTCTCAAAACACACATGCACATTATATACACAATACACTCAGGTTGACTGTGGTAGCCATACTGTGTAAGGTCTCAGAATCCTCCTGTATGTCCGAAAGTGTGTTCTTCTGTCAACATCTCCTCATTCCCTCTCTTTCTACCATGGGGGTCCACAACTCAGCCATTAAAGTGTTTGCCTAGCATGCACAAGGTCCTAGGTTCAAATCCCCAGCACCACATAAAGATTTGCTGGGTATGGTGCCACTTCCTACATCCCTGTAATACCAGCACTTGGCATGCTGAAGCAGAAGGACTGTGCTCAAGGCCAGACTAGGTTTCATATGAGTTCAGGACCAGCCTGGACTCCAGAGAAAGACCCTGTCTCAAAAAAATAAGTAAGTAAAAATAAAATAAAATCCGGGTATGGTCCATTACATCTACATGCCACATTGTCTTCACCCACTCATTCACCCTCTGAGGGACATGTGCATTGATTCCACACCACAGCTGCTGTGCACGAGCTGTGATCAATGTAAGGTGAATGTTTAAGTGTCTTTAAATGCATTGCAGTAAAAGACACATTGCCATTGATTCCCCTCTACACATTCCCCCTTACTCTAAACTAAACACATGGATCCCAGCACTCTTTTTGTTGTTGTTGTTGTTGTTCTCACTCTGTACATCAGAGCTGATCCTGAACACACTATGAAGCTATGAAGCCCAGGATGGCCTTACACTCACGGCAGTCCTCCTGCCTCAGCCTCCTGAGTGCTGGGATTACAGGCGTGCACCACCACGCCCAGCTTTATGTGGTACTGGGGAATTGAACTCAGGGCCCTGTGCTTGCTAGGTAAGTGCTTTAACCGCTATGCTATTCCTCCAGTCCCCGTATCCCATCATTCTTCCACTTTCTGAAGCAGTCCCGGAAGTGCTCTTTCATGAGGGTCTTTATAAGATAGGATCAAAACTACAACGAATATCGGTGCCAAGTGCCATCCGCTGAAGGGCAGCCTTGTAGAAGCAAGAGCGTGTGCCCTCGTTCCCCTTCACTGCATCTGGCACCATGCGACATTGGGCTCTTCCCCCAAATAAAAACGACCGTGAACGGTGAATGCTGCATATCAATTCAGGACATCAAAGCAGCTGTGTAACTAAAGACACACAAGAAGCCTTCAGAAACCGGCAAGCTTTCTGGAAGAAGAGTTGGAAGTGACAAGAATTCAGAGGGGGCTGGAGCAATGGCACAGCAGTTAAAGCACCTGCCTAGCAAGCATAAGGCCTGGAGTGTGATATGCATATTATAAAAAATACTTCTAATAATACTTCTAATTTTCTAAATACTTTTAATTTTCTGGCCAAAAACTTCCATCATTACCAGCAAATGAGAGGTCACGTGTCTTCATATTCTCATCAGTGCTTTTTTTTCCAAGTCCTAGGGACTGAGCCAGGTCCTTCGCACTGAGTTACACTCCAGATCATTTTTTTCACTTTTTATGTTGAGACAGGGTCCTCAGCTTCCCAAATGCTTAGCTACAGGCATCTACCACCATACCTGATTACCTTTTATGTAGTGCTGAGAAATCAAACTCAGGGCCTTGTGCATGCTAAGGCAACACTTCAACTGCTGAGCTACATTGCTAGCTCCAAAAAAAGAATATCTTGATTTACATTTTTTTTTATTTGAGACAGACTAAACATTGTCTTTTGGAATTTTGTCTTCTTATAAAGATTCTTATTGGGATCTTAACTAAAGGGTGTGTGGTAGGGGATGTTACTGGGGATTGAAACTTGAATGCAGGGCCTTCCCACTAAGCTACCTCCCCACCTCAGTTTTTATTGTTTATTTTGAGACAAGTTCTTGCTAAAGTCTCTAAGTTGCTCAGTCTGGGCTTCAACTTTGAATCCTCTTGCCTCAGCCTCCCAGGCTGCTGGGCACCAGAAGCATGGGCTACCACAACCACAGAGGAGTTTGCATCTTAAAAAAGTGTTCATAACCGTACGTCTTGAGTATCCTAGGTCTGTGTGTCATACCTCGCTACCACCTTACCCCTGGCATAATATATGAAGAATCTTACTTCTCCCCCAAAATTTATGTTAATTCAACTATTGGATTTTCGGCTTCTGTAGGAAAAAAATCGCTATTTAAAATTCCAATATTCTGTGTGTGTGTGTGTGTGTGTGTGTGTGTGTGTGTGTGTGTGTGTGTGTTGGTATTGAGGATCAAACCCCAAGTTAAGCAGATGCACTACCACTGAGCTACACTGTAGGCCCGCAATTCAAAACAAAAATTATTTTGTGGTATAAATAGAGACTGGACTCAGAATCTTCATATTGGCCACATCTCCAGCCCGTTTTATACTTTTGGTTTTGAGACAGGGTCTCACTAAGTCACTAAGTATTCCAGGAGGGTCCTAAACGTCCCAGAGCTGGGATCAGAGCCTGCGCCAACAGGCCCACCTCATTTCAAAAATTTTTTGACTTTAACTTTTATAAAATGTCAAGTAGTTTTCCTCTCACACCTAAATTCAAGATCAAATAAAAACCATCAAAAAATTTCCAGGAGCAAGTACTAAAAACTTGTTTATCTTTAGCAAGCATGCATGTGTACGCATGTGTATTCTGAATATGAGAATTATTTTTTAAATGAATTAGAGAGCTAGGGATGTAGTTCGGCAATCAAAGCACTTGCCTAGCAAGTATAAGGTCCCAGGTTCAGTTCCTCAGTACTACATAAGCTGGCCATGGAGGCACCTGCCTATAATCCTAGCACTCAGAAAGCTGAGGCAGGACTGCCATGAGTTCAAGGCCAGTCTGGGCTACATAGTGAGTTCAGGACCACTTGGCCTACAAGTGTGACACCCTTTCTCATAAAAATAAATAAATAAGAATTATAAAGCTCGGCATGATGGCACACGCCTGTGACCCCTACACTTGGGATACTGAGGCAGGAGGATTGCTGTGAGCTTGAGGCCAGCCTGGGCTACATAGTGAGCTCAGGACCAGCCTGGACTACAGAGTGAGACCACACCTCAAAAAAAAAATATTTTGGGGAGTCGAATCATAGACAATCGCCATGAAAAAAAAGGCTAAATTTTTGGCAAACTAAAATCTTACCTACAAACTGATCTACTGCATTGCTAATTGCTTTCCAGATCTTTCCTCAGAAGGGTGGGAAGGATGGCCCTAGGATGTCAAGATTCCATCCTCTATGAGTTTGAGTTAGTTCTTAATCATCTGGTTCAGGTTTCTTGATTCATCTTTTTGTTTATCTAATTACCAACTGCCGTGGGAGTTTGGGGCAGTTTGGTGGCAGCTGAATCAAAGGCCCCCGCGTGTCTCTGCCCTGGAGTGCCTGCCCACGGGGCTCCCAGAAGGGGCCTGTGGAAAAGGAGGCTCCTGGGCTCTGCCTGGCCCTGGTGACAAGGCGCTGACAGGCAGTGCTCTGCGCTGCTCTGAGGTATGAAACTTTACCTGTTCGGTGAAACAACATTACATAACTGCTGTACTTGGCCTCTTCAACCAAATGATTCATCAGTTTCATGGGGCCGTTCGTCAACATCATTATCCCGGTCACCACCAATTAGCGTTTGCAGAGCACCCACATGGAAATGACACTGTATTTTATGCTTGACGGAATACAAGGAAGACAAAGACTACCACTGATACAGTAAACCGTGGAACTGTGCATCTGAATATGAAGCACAAAACAAACATACCTGTAAATCCAAGCCTTCCTGGGGCACGCGTGGTAGAATAAACTCTTTGAAACTCCCAGAACTTCGCAATGGCTACTTGTGTTGCCAAAAGGATGAAACACATGGTCTTCCCACACAAAAGGCCCCTAGACTTCCGGGTGGGGTGAGGGTGAGGGCACAATTAGACTCTAAAGATTTGGAAGAAGCGGGGACCTTCATGCTAAGCTGCTTCCTTAGCCTTGGTTTGTTTCTCCTGAGACAGGATCTTGCTAAGCTGCCCAGGTGGGATTTAAAACTAGCTGTTCTCTTACCTCAGCCTCCCAAAGTGCTGGAATTATAGGTGTGCACCGCTGTGCCCAGTCTCACACTAGAGCTCAGGCTGGTCCTGAACTCACTATGGGGCCCAGACTGGCCTTGGGCTCACAGCCATCCTCCTGTCTCAGCCTCCTGCGTGCTGAGATTACAGGCGTATGCCACTACACCCGACTTATGTGGTGCTGGGGAATTGAACTCAGGTAGTTAGCACTTACCTAAGCGCTTGTCTGGCTCCAGAGTCCTTTTACAAAACAGTGATGGACCCTCAGGCTTAAAAAATGGGGGGTATTGGCAGATTTGGGGACGCTCCCACAGGTTAAGGGATGGGAATCTTGGAGAATTCCAAAAAGAAGTTCTGAACAAATACACATTTCAAAAACTACCTTAGGAAGACGACTATACAACTATTTACTGGCTAACTGCCCTTGATTAGAGATTTTAGATCTGCATGAGAGTTAAGCCAAGGCCACTTTCTCTGGCTGTCAAACTGTGATTCCACAGTTTGTACTTGCTGCCGCATATACCCAATTCCTTCGGGTACCAGATGGCGCAAAACAGTCTGAACATCAACATCCACTGGTAGCTGCGCGAAGGTGAACGCCTGCTCGCACTTTCCACGGGACTTGAACAGTCACCCTGTCATCATCAGGCTCCAGTCCTCAGTATTCAGCCGGCTGCCTCTTCGGAAACAAGATGTATTCTCTTCCAGGGACCCTCTGCACAGTGGTGGGCTGCTAAGACTGGTACGTAAGGGAGATCTGACTGGGCGAGGACCTGAAGGGGATGTCACAGCAAAGTCACTCGTGAGAGCCTAACCCTCACAGGCTGACCGATTTCTCCAGGATGCCCGGTACGCACCTTCACGGGGCAGGAGATCAGGCCTGCTCTTGCTCCTGCTGCCCAGCACAGGCCACTAAGAGGTGACCATGCAGCCTGGGGAAGAGAGGGTATGGCGTGGGCAGTCTGGACAGCTGCTGGAGCTGATGTCTGTCTAAAAGGTTTCCTTTTCCCCAGGCCCCGCAGGCTTACCCAGGGCTCCCTTTCCACTAAGGATTGGGAAGTACCAGCTTCAGAGCATGCACAGTCCCGTGGAGGTCTTCTGGGTGTTTACAACCAGTAATAAAACAGAACAAGATGAGGTCATAGCCCTTCTGTTTAGCCATGTGGGTTCTCAGGTCCAAGGGAGAGGTGACCTCGGACAACACCAGGAGCTAGAGGCTACAGCAGCACCAAGGAAACCATATAAAAACAGGGAGGCAAGGAGCGGGTCTGCTGGCTGGGTGTGCTCCCCCGGCAGCCTGCACAGCAAGCAGCTCCAGTGGGGGCAAAAGAAAGGAAAGACGGAGTCAAGGAGCCTCAGAAATAAATAAAATTACTTTTCACATCATTCACTGGTATCTTTATTTTTGTGGTACTAAGGATCAAACCCAAGGCCCTCAAACTGAGCTGCATTCCTCAGCCCACTTTTAGTTTTGATTTTGAGACAGGGTCTTGCTATGTCCTTAAGTTGCTCAGGCTGGGCTCAAACTTGTGGTTCTCCTGCCTCAGCTTCCCGGAGTGCTGGGATTCACTGACATTTGGAAATGAACTTCTATACATTTACAATACAAAGATCAATTATCCAAGAGAAAATGAGCAAAAAACATGAGCAGTCTATCACAAAAGAAATACAAAGAACCAATACAAAATTATAACAAAATGTAAGAATCAAATGTGAATCTCAGAAGCATTTTGTTAAATGAAAGAAGCTGGATATAAAAGAATCTATGTGGTATACATGCATTTATTTAAGAGTCTAATATAGACAATGCTATGGTGACAGACAGCAGATCATGGTAGCAGGGGACAGGGGCTGGGGGGACACTTGGAGCAATGAGAATGTTCTGCATCATGATTGTGAAGTAGTAGTTACACGACTTCTATGCATTTTCCATGTACGTACTCAGACATACACTTACAATCGATCAGGTTTATTTTTTATGGAGTTTTCAGTTTGGGGAAGTTTTGGTTCTTTTTTGTTTGCTTTGAGACAGAGTCTCTGTAGTCCAGGCTGGTCCTGAGTTCCTTATGTAGCCCAGGCTGGCCCTGAATTCATAGCAGTCCTCCTGCTTCAGCCTTTGAGTGCTGGAATTACAGTCATGAGCCACCATGCCCACCTAATCTTTATGTAGTGCTGGGGAATTGAACTCAGGGCCTTGCACAAGCTAAACAAGCACTTTAATCACTGAGCTACACCCCCAGCCAATCAGTTTATTGTGTGCAAACTATATCTCAATAAAATTGACAATAAAAGATTCTACAGCCTAATAAAGTAAACTTGTACTTTGAGACTGTTTCTCTCTGAAAACATCTTTAGAGTTCACCTGGTTCAACTCCTTCCTCTATGAGAAAAAAAAAATGAAGCTGAGAGATTTTAGGGAGGGTAGAGAGATGGGGGAGATACTGGGGACTTAACCCGGGGCCTTTGCCCTGAGCTACATTCCCCAGCCCTTTTTAAATTTTTATTTTGAGAGAGGATCTCACTAAGTCACTGAACTGCCTAGGCTGGACTCCAGCTTTGAATCCTCCTGCCTCTGCCTCCCAGCTGGGATTCTAGATATGCACCCCCACACCCAGCAAGAGATTATTACAATCACATAGCCTGCTACAGGCCAAGTCACATCCCAGTACCCAGGCCTGTGTCTTCCTTCCTTCCTTCCTTCCTTCCTTCCTTCCTTCCTTCCTTCCTTCTTTCCTCCTTCTCTCTCTCCCTCTTTCTTTCCATCTTTTGGGAGAACACAGACCTAGACCATCACACAGGGTCCAACACTGGCTTCAGTTCAGAATTGTTTCTGCAGCATTCCAGGTGACTCTTTCCCAGACGGTTTCAGGCTCCGCAGACCAGAGATCTGATCTTGTCCATCTTCTTTCTGTTCCGCGTCCCTTCCCAGCTGTGCTGGTTACTTTCTCTCTGTCCTACACTCACAGTTCAAAGGAAGACTTATTCAGCTCAGTTTCAGAAGGTCTCACACAATGCTGGGGCAGCCAGGAAAGGCAAAGGCACACAGCAGAGGCTGGGGAGCTGCTCACCAGCTGCCCAGGGCACTGCAGACAGAAACCACGTCAGGCAAAGGCCAGTCAGTGTCTGGAGACTCAGGCAAGGGCAGAGCCTTCCAGGAAGAAGCTATTACAATGTTTCTTCTTTCTTCCTTTATTCAGTTCAAACTGCCAGCGGGTGCCCCTCTCTCACTTCCCGGCCCACAAGTCAGCAAAACACACTTGGAAATTCTGCCCTGGGTACCCCTTCCTCCCCTCATCTCAACAGGTTGACCCAGTGCCTCCAGACCAAACCCCAAGCAAGCATCCGCCCCTTCCAGCCAGGCCTTACGTCCCAGTAACACACAGTGCCACAGTTACCCCACTCTATCCAATACATGAGGCTTTGAGAGACACTCCAGATCCAAACCATAGCCTCAGCACATATAACCTGCAAACTCTTGTCTTCCTGCAAACAATCCACAGGCACTATGAAATAACTTACAAATAAACAACATTCGCATTTTAACATACCCCCTTTGCATTCAAAAAGAGAGGCAGAAGGCATAGGTGATGCACATTAAGATGTACTGCAAAGAACTGGTTTGTGCAATGCAGGCAATCTGTAGGGCAGGCCATCAAGAAAAACATGCCAGAAATCTCCAGCATGATCAAGTACATGGCTGGATTTCCTTCCTCCCAGAACGCCTCAGCTGTAACAATGGACTGTTCCATGTGCTCTGACAAAAAAAAAAAAAAAAAATAGAAACAGCTAAAAAATAGAACAGCTGGCATTATCTAGTGCCACTAAGGTCATGAACATGGCTCAGCAGTCACAGCACTTGCCTAGCGGGTTCACGGCCCTGGGTTTGATTCCCCAGCACTACATAAAAATTAGTCAGCTTAGTGGTACTCCCTGTAATCCCAGCACTCAAGAGGCTGAGACAGGAGGACTGCCTGAGTTCAAGGCCAGCACAGGCTCCTCAGTGAGTGAGACCCTGTCTCAAAAAAAGGAAATTTCTCTCATCCAGGTAGGATGGCTACATGGAAACCTCATGCTGTGATTTGGATGTAGTTTGTCTCTAAAGGTTTATGTGTGAGAATCTTGGTCTCCAGTGTGGGCAAACTGAAATGCGGCAGACAGAAGAGGCAGGGCCTTGTGGAAGATGAATAATAGACAACCAGGACAAATTAGCCAGGTGTGGTGGCACATGCCTGTAAATGCAGTCTTTGGGAAGCTGAGGCAGGAGGACTGCCATGAGTTTGGGCCCAACCTGGGCTATGCATTGAGCTCAGGACCAGCCTCTGAACTATAGAGCAAAACCTTGTCAAAAAGAAAGAAAGAAAGAAAGAAAGAAAGAAAGAAAGAAAGAAAGAAAGAAAGGAAAAAGACATAAAAAACTGTTCTGAAGTGGAATTGGAAGCATGTTTTTAAATTCTATCATCTCCCTTAGAAGACTTCAAATTCATGAGCCCATGTGGAGTGTCTGGGGAATGAGCTTGCTATGACAATAAGGTTAAAAAAAAATGGAAGAAAACTGCCAGAGAACCATCATAACAGAGGAAACCAGCCCCCATGGTTGTAGAGGGCTGTTTCCCCAGGTCAAGACAAAGGGCTTTAACATGTTATGGTAGGATTCCAGATGTGTAAGTACAGCCAAAGTCATTCTGAAAGGCTGAACGGGGGATTCAGATGAGTACAAGGTCATGGTTTAAATCTTCAGTATGGGGGGAAAAAAAGTCAAGGCAACACATGATCAATATTCAGCACCTCAAAATCACCAGTTTTAGCTACATTACTAGTATACCGTGGAATTGGATGTCTTTTTTTTGAGACAGGGTCTTGCTCAAACTCGCTATGTAGCCCAGGCTAGCCTCATACTCACAGCAATCCTCCTGCATCAGCCTCCCTGGTGCTGGGATTACAGACATACACTACCATGCCTGGCTTTATGTAGTACCAGTAGGGAATCGAACTCAGGGCCTTGTGCTAGCTAGGCAAGTCCTTTAACTGTTGGTGCCATTCTTCCAGCCCCTGGATGTCATTTCTCAAGGATATGTAGATGGATATTCAAGAGAGAAATTCTGGAAATGACTGCTTATGTCAACATTTGTATTATCTCTTTTAATTTTTCATATAAGTCAGGTCCATTGCACAGGCCTGTAACTCCAGTAATCTGGGAGGCTGAGGAAGGAAGATCACAAGTTCAAGCCCAGTCTGAACATTTTAGTGACTTAATGAGATCTGGTCTCAAAATAAAAAGTAGGCCAGGGATGTAACCTGGTGTGAAGGCTTGAGGTCACACACCTCAAACTGTTTCTTCTCTAAGTCCCTCTAGAGACACCTGGCTGGGTCACATGCTGGTCCATGAGAACCGGGATGGGAGAGGCTGTGAAAGCACCTTGGTTTGTTTGCCATCCTGACAGGCCACCTAACAGGAACACCCTCCATTGCCCTAGTGAACTCCAGCAGAGTTCTGGAATCTAAGGACTCTGAGGAGAGTCCTCAGAAGACCCCTGCTAAGGACACTTTCTAGTTCCTAGCCATGGCAACGCTAAGGGGTAAGGGAGTTCAAACTTCCTGGGGCATTTCAAAGACTCTCAAGGATATGCGGAAGGTCTAGGATTTCTATGTCCTGGAAACAAGAGACATTCCCAAGTCTATGGGAGATCCGCAGAGCTCCGGGCCAAGTACCAGGCTCTCTCGGCAATTATAGCCCAATGGTGACAGTTCCTCCCCTAGCTTAATAACCATCATTCTGCAATGCTCTTTATGGGGATTTATCCCCACTGGGACTCCAACAGTATAAAATCAAATCTTTGTTCTGAAATCCTTGGCTTAGGAGCTTAGTTTTGCCTATCTTCTTGACATAACTAATTTACTTTTCCTAAATCATTCAAATGATTAATCAATTCCATTTCAGTCTTTGAATCTGTAGAAAAACTTTATCCCATTCTTTTTTGTTTTGAGTCAGGGTCTCATTCTGTAGCCCAAGGTGGTCCTGAACTCCCAGCAATTCTCTTGCCTCAACCTCCTAAGTGCTGGGATTACAAGGTGTGTCCCACCACACACGTCTATGTTTTTTATGTGATGCTGGAGAATCGAACCCAGGGCCTTGTGCTTGCCAGACAAGCACACTGACTGCTATACAATTCTCGGCCTCTATCATATCCTAAATCAATTAATCAATTTATTGTGTGGCACTGGGGATCAGGCCCAAGATCTTCACAGTGAGCTACATCTCCAGCTCGTTTTCATTTTTGATTCTGAGACAATCTCACCCAGTTGCTGATTTACCCTGGTTGGACTTCAATTTTAAATCCTCCTGCCTCAGCCTTCCAAAGTGCTGGGATTACAAGCCTGTGCGACCAGGCCTATCTGTATCCTACGTTTAGTTGGTAAAATTCCACTCCATTTCCACACAGCTCTACAGCCATTCCTGGACAGTTCCACTGGACCCACATCAGCAGCTTTCTCCACAGAGCACAAGGGCATTTAAAGCTGGAAAGCAGCTGGGAGAAGGGTGCTGTGCGGAGGTGAGTGGGTGTAGAGGACATGCAGTCATATCCGCAGCAGAGGCTAACCAGTCCAGAAAGGGCCGCCTTGTTGGTCCTTGCTCCTGGGCTGCTGGCCATGGGAGCGCTCAAGCAGGGCCAGCAGACCTCAAGGCTCGTTGAGCCACCACACAGTGGGGCTGTGAAACCAGGGAACACACACTGTCTACCATCATCTAATCCTTCTACAGGAGGTGGTAAGTATCTGGGCAGAGGGTCCCGTGAACGTGAAGTGCATTTAAGAGAAGTGATGGCTGCTTCGGTGGATCAGAACTGTATTTTCTTTAATGAACACTTACAGTGCATTTCATCTGGCATCTTCGTGACGCTTGTGAAGACCAGATGCCTTCTTCAGAGTGTGGCTAGTTCTCCACACGAGAAGATGGGTAGATCCCACAGACTAGCGATAATGTAGAGACGTGCCTGAGACCCCGGCTATGGGGCAGTGGGACCCAGGCAGGGACGCCAAAGTCCCCAGGGTGGCGAAGTGCGGGGAGGGAGCCAAAGAGCAACAACACTCACAGACCACCAGAGTGGAGCCAGCCACTCAGCAAAACTTCCAAAGCTTGTTTTGGACCAACTTCCCTGGTTTTAGTCTTTGAGGAGACTGTAGAGGAAATCTGAGACGCTTGATGACATGGATCTAGGTTTTTTTGTGGACCTCGAAAATATATATATATTAGTATTTATTTAATTTTATGGTCCCAGGGATTGAACTCAAAACTTTTATGCTGAACTACATCCCTAACCCATTTTTTATTTTTTATTTTGAGTCAGGGTTTTACTAAGTTATTAACTTGCCTAGGCTGGGATAGAACCTGCAACTCTCCTGCCTTGGCCTCCAGGGTGCTAGGATAACAGGTGTGTTCTACCATATGCCACTTCAAAAATTTTTAAAGAATATTTTATGCATTTGTTTTTAGAATCAGTGAATGGAAGAACCTAACTCTTCAATACCTTAGATTGTCACCAAAGTCCTGTACCTAATTAGGTACCTAATTAGGCTGAAAAACCTGACAATGAACCGAGCATGGGGAAGGTGCAGGGCTTTTATTGCCAAGAAGTGATCAAAAGCAGATCCACCCAAGAGGCATGGAGCACACTGGCCTCCTAGGCACCGGGAAGGCAGGCAGGGGCCAGCCCGGCCAGGCAGCATGCCTTCTGCATGGCTCAGCCTGCTCTTCCTCCTTCCAGCATGACACCCAGTGAGCTGACATCCACATCAAAGTCAAGAGACCAGAACAGCCCTGGGCAGCCTTGGGCTTTCCTTCCTTCCTTGGTGATCACCATCCGCTTCTGGTGCCCGCAGGCTCCTGGGGTTGAGTTTTGCCAAATAAATGTTTGGGTCACAGAAGAGGAAGAGAGCAAAAGCCTGGACCCTCCTGAGTGTGTGTGCACGTGTGTGTGAGCTACTGGGGATCATGCCCAGGGCCTTGACACTGAGTTACAATCCCCAACAAATTTGCCCCCCCCCCTTTTTATTATTTATTCCTAAATTTCTAAACTGCCCAGAGTAGGCTCAAATTTATGATCCTCCCATCTCATCTTCCCAGTGCTGGGATTACAGGACTGTACCACCAGGCAGGCATCTGCTTCCTTTTCTAATTCCTCCTGGCCTTGCACTGAAGTTTTTTCTTTAACTTTTGAAAAAGGCCCTAATATCACTCTTGATCCTGAACCCCCACCCCTCCTTAACCACCTCACCTCACCTGTCAAATGGTGCCTGTAAAATCACTGACCTCCCAAGACAGGGTCCTAAAGTGGGATTCCCAAACTGCAGCACCTGCATCCACCAGGAACATGTAAGAAGATTAAGTTCTGGAGCTCACCTCCCCCAGGCATTCTGAGTCAGAACCTCAGGAGATGAGGTTCTATGTTGAGGTCTCACAAGCCCAGCAGGTGATTCTGATGCACACTGAAGTCTGAGAACCATGGTCACCAAGTCGTGAAGAAGACTGGGCAAAGGAGCATGGGCAAGATGCTCGGGGCAGTGCCTGTGCCCAAGTGTCATTTAGCTCTTCCTACAGCCACCATCCTAAGAACCAGCGCAGGATAACACTTGAGCTTCCACGAGTGCCAGGTACTCACAGATGGAGATGCGCAAGCTGAGTCTTCTGACACAAAAGTCTGTCTTTACCTCAGACCATAACAAGACAGTATCGATGATAGAAGAAAGTACAAGTCTTTATTAATTAGCAAAGATTACTTCTGCACTGAGGTCAAGTTCAGGGCCTTCACACACAACTAAATTCCAGCCCATTTTTATTTTTGATTTTGAGACAGGGTCTCACTAAGTCACCAAATTGCCCAGGCAGGACTCAAAGTTGCAATCTTCTTGCCTTAGTATCATACAGTTGCTGGGATACAAACCTGAGTCACCTGAGATGGCAGGAAAGAATTTTTATATTTATTTTTTATTTGAGACAGGGTATCCCTCTTAAGTCAAGACTGATCCTGAACTCACTAGGTAGCACGGGCTGGCCTTGAACTCAAGGCAATCCTCCTGCCTCAGCCTACCAAGTGCTGGGATCACAGGCATATGCCACCATACTCAGCTAGGAAAGCATTTATGAATGAGGCCTACTGTACTAGGGAGAGGCTCGAAACCTAAACTTGAAAAGCACAAAAATGAGATGGGTGAGCAGAGCTTTCACATTAGGAAACACGGAATCATGGGAAGAATAAAAACCTGCTGTGTTGGGGTCTTGAAATTTATATAACTGGGTCAAACATTACAAGGGAAAGTTGAGGCAGAAAATGTTCCACATGAGGCATGGATCTGGGCATGAGATGGAACAAGAAAATGACAGTGTGGGGACCTGTCATAGAGTTGGGGGCCTAGTTGTCCTAGGCAAGCCAATCTTGAGTTATGGCAAATACAAAGTTCTGTTTGGCCTTCCAAGAATCGGACTTTCATCCAGCCACACGAAACAGGATAAATACAGCCCCCAAACATATCAGATCTTAATTCCTGGAACCCTTATCTGTAAAGTAGGAGACTTTGCAACCCTAATTAAGTTAAGGATCTTGAAAGGGACAGATTATCCGGGATTACCTGGTGAGTCCTAAATGCCATGGCAAGTGTCCTTATGGGAGGGAAATGGAGGGGGGAGACAGAGAAGAAAAGAAAGCAACATGATCGGAGAGATTCACGATTCAGGGCTCAGCCAGGACTGTGAAGGGCTCGGGACAGGTTCTCCCCTTGAGCCTCCAAGGGAGGAGTAAGGCTCTATGGATGTGCAGTTCCCAGGCCAGTGGGGTTATACAGCAGTCACAGGAAATTAGTATTCCTTATTCCTTTTGATTTGCTTTTACACACACACACACACACACACACACACACACACACACACACACACGTGTAATTTTTTTGAGACAAGATCTTGCTTTGTATTCCAGGCTGGTCCCAAACTCACTACGTAGCCCAGTTTGGTCTTGAACACATGACAATCATCCCGCCTCAACCTCCCAAGTGCAGGATTATAGGTCTGTGCCACCACATCCATCTTTATTTATTATTTATTATTTATTTATTTATTTATCTTTTTGAGACAGTCTCTGTGTGATCCAGGCTGGTCCTGAACTCACTATGTAGCCCAGGCTAGCCTCGAATACATAGCAATCTTACTGCCTCAGCCTCCTGAGCGCAGTGATTACAGGCATGTGCCACCACGTCCAGTTCATGTGGTACTGGGGAATCAAACCAGAGCCTTAATCTTGCTAGGTAAGTGTTTAACTGCTTCCAGCCGCAGTTTTATTTATTTCTGAATTTAGGGTCTTCACACAGAGCTATATCTTCAGCCCTTTATTTTTTATTTTACTTTAATTTTTGGTGGCAGAGTCTCACTCTATAATTCAGGATGATCCTGAACTCATTTCAGGATTGGCCTCAAACTCATGGCAATCCCCCTGCCTCAGCCTCCAGAGTGCTGGGATCATAGGAATGTGTCACCATGCCCAGTTTATGTGGTGCTGGAGAATCGAACCCAGGGTCTTGTGCTTACCAGCTTTAACCGCTGTGCTATTTCTCCAGTCCCTTTTTTTATTTTGTTAATTTGGGGGGGGGGGGGTCTTGTTATGTCATGAAGATGCCCCAGGTGGGCTTAAATTAAAGATCTTCCTGCCTCAGCCTCCCAGAGTTCTGAAATTACAGGCATATGCCAACATGTTTGGCTTTTTCTTGTTTCTTGAAAAGACTTTTTTCAGACTTGAGGAAGATACCCTCTGGTATCCTGTTGAGAGTCTCTGGATTATAATCTTTAAAAAAAATAAGGAAGATATTCCACATGATCAGCTCCTTTGTTATCTACTGTGCCAAGCTGCTTAGTCATAATAGGGTGGGCAATAGGATATCCAGCCAGGGTCCTCACACTAAGCTACATTCCCAGTCCCCAACCCCCTCTTTTTTTTTTTTTTTTTTTCTGAGGCAAGGTTTCACTCTGTAACCCAGGCTGGTCCTGAACTTACTATGTAGCACGGCTGGCCCTGGACTCAAGGCAATCCTCCTGTTTCAGGCTCTGGAATGCTGGGATTACAGCCGTGTACCACCATGCCCAGTTTATGTGGTGCTGGGGAACAGAACTCAGGGTCTTGTACTTGCTAGGCAAGTGTTTTAACCTCCGTGCCATTCCTCCAGCTCCTACTTTTCATTCATTCATTTATTTATTTAGAGACAGGTCTCTCATTCTGTAGTCCAGACTGGTCCTGAGCTCACTATGTAGCCCAAATTGGCCTTGAAGTCACAGAAATCTTCCTGCCTCAGCCTCTCAAGTGCTGGGGTTACAGGCATGTACCACCACTGGCTGGCTTATATGGTGGTAGGAAACTGAACTCAAGGCCTTGTGCCTGCTAGGCAAGCACTCTAACCTCTGTGCCATTCCTCCTATCCTTGCTATTTTTTTTTTTTTTTGAGACAGGATCTTACCAAATCACTAAACTGCCCAGGCTCCAACTTGGAATCCTGCTTCAGCCTCCTAGAATACTGGGTTTACGGGACTGCAACAGCAGGACCAGGTTTGGCAATAATTCATGTAAATACATCTGTTATCTTCTGTGTTCATTTCCTGTAAAATCAAGATTACTGTAGACAATTTCAGTCCAGGACAGTCTTGAACTTGTGATGTAGCTCAGGCTGGCCTCCAACTCACAATCCTGCCTCAGCCTCCCTATTGCTTAAAGTGCAGGCTTGTACCATAACTCTTAGTTTCATTCGAGGATGAAAAAGCTAAGCTTCAGAAAAGCTGTTAGAAAAGGTACATGTGAATTTGTAAGTAAGCGCTCAAGTTACACCAGAAGAGGGCAAGGAGCACAAGAGCTTAATTAAGCTCTATTGACTGACTTATGTAGTTGAGGAACTGTCTGATAGTCTAAACCCATAGGGAGAGCAAGATTACAGCAACTCACATAGTGTTGCCTTAAGTGTTCCATGTGAGCATCAAATCATAAACAGGCTACTTTCCATGTGGCTCTCAACAATAATAAACCATTTTTTAAATGGAGAGTTTGCTGATTTTTGTCTGTTTTTTGGAGACAGGGTCTTGCTTTGTAGTTCAGGCTGGTCCTCAACTCATAAGAGGTCCAGGCCGGCATCCAAGGCACAGCAATCCTCTTGCCTCAGCCTCCTGAGTTCTGGTATTACAGGTGTGCATGACCACTCTAGGCTTATGTAGATAACTCATACAAAATTAGTCCTCAAAAAAGTGTGAGTCAAAAATAGGAAAATGAGCCAGAGATAACAGTGCATGCCTATAATTTCAGCTACTTCGGAAGCTGAGACAGGAGGGTCACAAGTTTCAGCCTAGCTCAGAAAATTTAGCAAGACTCTGGTTTGGTTTGGTTTGGTTCTGTTTTTTTCAGACTGGATCTTACTCTGTGGTCCAGGATAGTCCTGCACTCACTGTATAGTCCAGGCTGAACTCGAACTCATGGCAACTCCTGCTCAGCCTCCCAAATGCTAGTATTATACGTGTGTGCCACCACAGCCAGCTTATGTGGTGCTGGGGAATCAAACTCAGGGTTTTGCACTTGCTTTCCTCCAGCCCCTATTTAAATAATTTTTTTAAAAAAAGCTTAAGAGAGTGTAATTCAGTGGTAGAGGGCTTGCCTAGCATTTTCAAGGTCCCAGGTTCAATCCCCAGTACCAAAATGAAAAAAAATTCCAAAAGAATAAACCCATTAGTGATAACAACTTTTTTGGGAGGACTGGGCACTGAACCCAGGAACTGCTGAGCTAGATCTCCACCCACCCTTTTTATTTCTGCAACAGAATCTCACTAAATTGTCTAGGCTGGCCTCAAGCTTGTGATCTGCCTGCTTTAGCCTCCTGAGTAGCTGGGGTTTATTGGCATGTGCCACCACTCCCAGCATAATGCTACATTTCTGTAATGCATTATTTAACCCATTATGAGTACATACAACGAGATGTTATGAGTTGAAACAATAATGTCTTCCACTTTCTTGTTTTATGGTCATCTCCTACATTTCTCCTACATTTAGTTACTTCTTGTTTTGTGTTTTTGTTTTTTGGGACAGAGTCTCACTCTGTAGTCCAGGCTGGTCCTGAACTCATTATGTAGCCCAGGCTAGCCTTGGACTCACAGCAATCCTCCTGCCTCAGCCTCCTAAATGCTGAGACTACAGACATGTGCCACCACACCCAGCAGAATGTGGGGCCTCCCACTTCCTAGGAAAGTCCTCTAATCACTGAGCTACACCCCCAGCCCTTATTTCTAGCTTTAACGGCAGATTTTGGTACACAAAGGGAGCCCAGGTTTTCTCCAGGACATTATTTTGTTTCTATGCCAAGAAACAAAGGGGATGCCATTCTTCGGAGCATCCCCCACCTCGCAGCATACAGCCTTCTGACAGGCAGTTGCTCAAGGTACAGATCTTAACGCAGTGACAGGTTTTTCCACCCTATGCAATCTTAGGGAGCTGTGGCCCAAGGGCAGCGTAAAGCCCACGTGTTAGAATAACTTAAGATTGTTTACGATAGACTGAGTAAACAAACATACAATAACCAACTACAGGACAGCAGAACTCTGACCCACAGGAGAGAGGCATGTGTCATCCACCGTGACCAGCTCACAACAGTCAGGACTTACTCAAGGACCGACACTTCCGTATTCTTGCCTTTACCTCCAACCCTGGACAAACCAAAGAACACCAAGGCTGCTCCCCAAACCCATCAATGAGATGACCCACTTCTCATTGTCCTCCTTTCGATCAAAGACACTCCCCAAATCAGTTCAGATGTTCCAGTTCTAGTCCCTCTCCCTCCAGCGTCACAACGACAGCAACCTCCCATCCAGGACACACCTGGTCAGTGGTCTCCTCACGACCCCCTCTGGCCGCAGGCCCCACTGTGGGGCTCTGTCTCTACTTTGCTGTAGTTTGCTGCAGTACTAGGGACTGAGTCCAGGGCCATCACACCGAGCTCTCCAGTCTATTTTTATTTATCTCAACATATGGAAATTTAAATTTTTAATAAATTAATATTTTGAACATTTCTTTGTGCTTATAAAGGTTATTTATAGTTTTTCTTTTATTAATTTATTTATTTATTGAGACAGAGTGTCTCTTCGGCTGGTCCTGAATTCACTATGTAAACAGGGCTGGCCAAAAACTCATGACAATCCTCCTCCGGAGTGCTGGGATTACAGGCGCTACCATGACCAGTCACAATTTATGTGGTGCTGGGGTACTGAACCCATGGCCTTGCACATGCTAGGCAAGTGCTGGAGTCACTGAGGTATGTCCCCACCTCCAATTTTTTAGTTTTCTAATTGATGCATGGGAAGTGTTCAATTTGATTTTCAGCAAGTTTATAAACTAATATGCAGTGTGATTTCATTTTTGTAAAACAAAATGCCTACAGAGGTGTACAGGGAGAGAGACAAGGTATGCTGCCTTACTAATATACATTTCCTATGATGAGCATGGATGTTGGTTGGTGGGCTGGTTTGTTTTGAGAATGGGTCTTGATCTGTAGTCCAGGCTGATCTCACACTCGCAGTAATCCTTCTGCCTCAGCCTCTGGAGGGATGGGATTAGCTGCGATTACAGGCAAGCACTATTACACCAGCTAATTTGGTGCTGCGGAATCGAAACCAGGGCCTTGCACATGCTGCACAAGATCTTTAAGCACTGAGCTACTCGCCCAGCCCAAATGTTTTTTAATTTTAAAAATTAGAAACATTCTGAATTAATTTCCTTAAATCCTTCTTTCTATATATAATACATTTTCTCCACCTAAATCATTTCCTCAAACCGTGGAACCTCAAACTGTCACAATTAATTAATTAACTAATTAATTTACTTTTTTGAGACAGGGTCTTGCTCCGTATTCTGGGGTGGTCCTGAACTCACTATGTGGTCTTTGCTGGCCTCGAACCCACGGCAAACTTCTGATCTATGCCCACAGCCCTCACTTAAATATTATGAAAGGGCATTTATTAAACCTCAATAGAAGCATTTGGCGACACAATCCACAACGTAGACAGTGGAAGATAAAAGCAGTTTCTGTTGCTCTCAATCGCTTTTGTCCTTTTTCTTAAGCTCACTACGTACATCATTTCTGGGGGGCTTGTGTAAACTTTGTGAGCAAAAATATGGAAAGAGAGAAGCCGACAAAGGCGGCATCATCTGTGCCCCTTCGGCCCACCAGTTCCTTGCCTCCTAGGGTCTGGACTTTCACCATTTTGCCCTGCCAGATTCTTCTCACACCCAGGGGAAGCCCACCATGAAACTGGGAAATAACTCGTCTGGCCCCGAGCTCCACCTTTGCTGTGGATTAAACCCACATCCCTAGATCAGCGTGTACTAGTCTCGGCCTTGACCAAAATCTACAGGTCTAGAGGGGACGCGGTTGAACTGAAAACTCACGTAGAGCTCTTCGTGGGCTTCTCCTCACTAACCCTGCGCCCAGGACGGTAAGCGGGGTGCTCCGGGAGCCGGGCCCTTTCGGGGGCTCCCCGGGGCCTCCCTCTCCCACAGCCGGCAGGGCACGGGCGCCCGGGCCGGGATCCAGCCGCGACTCGGCGGCGTCACGCGCCGGGAATCCCACCGCCCGCAGGCTCCGCCCCGCCGCCGGGACAGCCAATCGTGGCGCAGGGAGGCGGCGGCGCCGGGCGGCCGGCCGCGGACGTGGGGCTTTAAAGCCTGAGTCAGGCGCCGCCGAAGCAGACCCAGGACCTCCGCGACCTCCGAGAGCGCGTCTGCGGAGTGCGCCTGCGCAGCGGCGGCCCAGGTGAGCCCCGTGCGCCCCGCCTCGGCCCGCCGGGCGCGGCGTGAGCGCGGACGCGACCCCGGAGCGGGCGCGTCGGCCTGGGCGCCCCCGCCGGGAGGTGGGGAAGTGGCGGGAGGCGTTGGGCGTCCGGCAGGGACTGAGGCCGCCCGGGGGAGGGGTCGGGCCCTGCGGGTCCGATGGCCCCGGAGCCGCGACGCCCCGCCGCGGCGTCTAGGGGAATGGCCAGGCCCTGCTGGGCCGCTGGCCTCCCGCGCGCTCGTCACGGTGCCCGCCGCTCCCCGCGCGGCCATCACGTCCCCGAGGCGCGGAGGGCGGGAGCCGGCGGCCGCGGTGCTCCAGGGAGCCGGGGTGGGGGGTGGGACGCGTTTCGGGACGGGGCGGGTTCCGACCCGCCTCACTGCCGTGCTTCGGTCGGGAAGAGGTGAGGTGTCACCCAACTCTCGGGGATTCCTTCACCCGCGCTTAGATCGGATGTCGTCAGCGAAGCTTTACCTGAGTGACCTCGGTACTGCCTACCGGTAAATAACTTCAACTGTTTACCCGTTTTCCAGTTGCTGGCTTAAGATTCCAAACCGACTTACCTTGACAGCCCAAAGAGGCACTGTTAAAAAGTCAAACTGATTTCCGTTTCTGTAAATGAACCAAGTGCCTCCTTTATGTTTTTGATGAATCCTTGGCCTGGCTTTCTTCGCGCACGTCCTTAGCCCTTTCACAGCCTTGGTGCTGACACCTCTTTCTCTTTCCTTCCTAGGTTTTTGAGTCATGAATCTGCCACTCCTCCTGGTGGGCTTTTGCTTGGGAATAGCCTCAGCTATTCCAAAACTTGACCAGAGGTTCGACGAACAGTGGTACCAGTGGAAGTCCACACACCGGAGACTCTACGGCACGGTGGGTAACATGGGAACTGTCCTGAGGGACTCAGGAGGGAGTAGTTCTCTCACTGTTGAATGATCTTTGCTGTTGGCAGTTTATTGCCATAGAGCTGCTTCCAGAAGCCCAGCCTTAGCCCCTCAGTAACCCAGTGGCACCTACTGTGTGCTGTATGGGCAAATGCCCTGTCGTGTCTGGCTATGGAGAATGGTGTCCAGGAGGGTAAAGCCATCCCAGGCCAGCATTTCCTCTTTGGCTCTGCAAATCCACTTGGTGCACACTGGTTGCGTTTTAAGCAGAAAGACCATCAGTTATGTAAATATGCTTGCTCCTAGAATGAAGAAGGATGGAGGAGAGCAGTGTGGGAGAAGAATATGAAAATGATTGAGCTGCACAATGGGGAGTACAGCCAGGGGAAGCACGGCTTCACCATGGCCATGAACGCCTACGGCGACATGACCAATGAAGAGTTCAGGCAGGTGATGAATGGCTATTACAGACAGAAGCACAAGAAGGGAAAAACGTTTCAAGAACCTCTGCTGCTTCAGGTTCCCAAGTCTGTGGATTGGAGAGAAAAGGGTTATGTGACTCCTGTGAAGAATCAGGTAGGACAGTGATTGAGATCTTTGAATACCTGCAAGAAAGCTTTTCCTCTTTTTAAAAGAGTAGTCAGACATATAAGCTATTGTCAGTCATTCCTTGTAACTGTCAGTTTTTTTCAAAATTCCTTTTTCAGGGTCAGTGTGGTTCCTGTTGGGCTTTTAGTGCAACTGGTGCCCTGGAAGGACAAATGTTCCGGAAGACTGGCAAACTGATCCCTCTGAGTGAGCAGAACCTTGTGGACTGCTCTCGAGCGCAAGGCAATCAGGGCTGCAATGGTGGCCTGATGGACTACGCCTACCAGTATATTAAGGAAAACGGAGGTCTGGACTCGGAGGAATCCTACCCATACGAAGGAGTGGTAAAAAGAAGCAACTTAATTTGTTCTCATTCCTGCTCTGCTTTTGGGAAGTGGCAGCTGTCAGAGATAGTAGATGTCATTTTCGGAATTCACATTTTACATGGTAGAATCTGTATCTCTCAGTACTGTTATAAATTATGAGCCTTTAGACAGTTCTCTGATTAGATGGTTAGAATTCCGCTCTTCTTGGTTCTATAACAATGAGAATATGAAAACTACTCAGCCTATCAAATGTATTTCTAATGCCAGCACTCTAGGAGGATCTCAAGGTTAAGACCAACCTAAGTAACAGTAAGACCTTGTTGTAAAATCAAAAACAAAAAGTGGACTGGAGATGTATCTCAGTGTAAAGGCTCTGAGCTCCATTCCAGGGAACCCCACCCCAAATGCTTTTTTGTAGAATAATTCTTATGGACAAGTCATCTTGGGGGTTTTCTGTGAGGAAACATCAGATCAGCTACTATCAGTTTTACATTTTGGGATGCTTTGTAGTAGTGTTGTCTTGAGAATCCTAACCGCTAGACCATGTGGGAACCGACGTCTTGAAAATCCTAAGCTGCAAACTGTTAAGTGTTTTCATTCTGGATCTCATATTCCTAGAAGGTAAATAATGCTAATCTCGTCTCTTCCCTTTTAACTTTAAAAGGATCAAAGCTGCAATTATAAGCCTGAGTTTGCTGTGGCTAATGACACCGGATTTGTGGATATCCCTCAGCGGGAGAAGGCCCTTCTGAAGGCAGTGGCAACAATAGGCCCCATCTCTGCTGCTATGGATGCGGGCCATGCGTCCTTCCAGTTCTATAAAGATGGTAGGTCTTCCTCATCTTACAGAAATCCAGGCAAGACTGGGCATCATCACCTCAATTGACTCTTTTGGAGTCCTACTTTCTAGGGCTATGTGATTTGAGTCTGCATTTAAAATAGTGCTGTGTCCATTTCGCATAGTGAAGAGTTTGCTATGGCTATAAGCTTCTACGTATTTTCTTGCTTTCTTTGTTTTCTTCCGTTTTTGTTTGTATGTGGTACTAGAAATCAAGACTTTAACACTGAGTTACATTCTCAACCCATTATTTTTAATTTAGAGACTGTTCTTTCTATTAAGTCTCTTAAGTTTCCAAGGCTGGGCTCAAACTTGGAGTTCTCCTGCCTCAGCCTCCCTGTGACTGGGATTATAAGGCCTATAGCAATGGGCCAGATTTATAAATATTTTGAATGACTGATTAGTGCTATAAATACAATCTAATTGACCTAACTATTCTCCAATTGTTAGATCTTTTCTCTGAAAGATTTTTCATTACTATAATTAGGACTGTAAAGAACCCTATGGTCCACATCGAGTTTCTGGGGTGGGAGGGTTACTGTTGGTGTTTGGCTAAGAGACAGATACCTAAATCAGCCTGAGCCTAGACAGCAGTTGGTCTCAATTTTAGATTTTTTTCTGTAGTAGAAAATATCTTGGGGTGTACTGAATTTCATTGACTTCGGATGGATGGTAGAAGTTGACATTTTCCTTTTATTAATCATTACAAGTTCTTAGAATTTGGAATTTGTTCACGACATTTCACTGAATTTTGAGATTCATTCCTGCAGTGAATGGGTCAAAGTTGTGTGTCGGCTGGAGCTTCTCATTTCCTGTGCTGTTTTAATTCTCCCAGGCATTTATTTTGATCCACAATGCAGCAGCACAGACCTAGATCATGGTGTTCTGGTGGTTGGCTATGGTGCCGAAGGACCAGATTCAGAGGATGAGTTTTGGCTTGTCAAGAACAGGTATAAAACTCTAAATGTTAAACTGATAATTTATTTATTTAGTTTTCTTGTTTTTTGGTTATTTTGTTGTTGATGTTTGTTTTGGAGAGAGGCTCTCATTCTGTAGTCCAGGCTGGTGCTACATTCACTATGTACTCCAGGTTGGCCTCAGATACATAGCAATCATCCTGTCTCAGCGTCTCCTCAGTGCTAGGATTGTAGGAGTGGACCACCACACATATAGCTAGTGTGGTTCTGGAGAGTCAAACCCAGAACCTTGAGCTTGCTAGGCAAGTGCTTTAACTGCCGAGCTACAACCTCAGCTCCTATACTGATATTTTAAAGTGAAAAGAAAATCCTTTGTTTGGGGACAGTATTTGGAGACAACTCCACAAAAGCTCAGTTTTGAAATGTCAGAAGGTTATTTTTTCTACAAAAAAAGAAACACAAAAATATTAATGTTTGGTTGTAATAGTCCATGCCGGGCTTGTTGAGGTTATCAATATGTATTTATAACATTGCATTTCTAAATTCTGAAAATATTCTTAATTGTTAAAATCCATTTGGCCCTAAAGTTTTCAGAAAAAGGATTATGGGGCCTGTAGGATTAAGGGCTAATTACCTTTTTCTGTCTCCATGTATTTCAACAAATTCAAGCAGAAGTATCCATCCCTACTGATTCTTTGTTAGGTCTGAAATATAATGCAAGAACCCACTCACCTGTGTGCCTCCTTCTTGATGTCCTTTGATAATCTACCATTGCATTTTTTTGTCAGTTCTCAGAAGTGTCAAAGGTTGGCATGTTGAAATCCCACTTCAGCCTCAGTTTCCTATCTTAAAAAGTTACGGACCACAGGAATTAATATGTTTTGTATGTACAGATGTGATACAGCATAAAATTGTGTGTGTGTGTGTGTGTGTGTGTGTGTGTGTGTGTCTGTGTGTGTCTGTGTGTGTCTGTGTGTGTCTGTGTGTGTTTAGGTATTAGCTGTTAATGAAGCAAATTTTAATAAATTTTCAGCTGGGGTCCAGAGTGGGGTGCAGAAGGCTATGTCAAGGTGGCCAGGAACAAGAACAACCACTGTGGCCTTGCAAGTGCAGCCAGCTATCCCACTGTGTGAGCTGACAACTGGAGCGAGAGGACAGGAGGATGGAGTGTGTCTGGAGCAACTTTACCTTAAAACTGACCAAACCCTCATTGTGCAAGACACTTGAATCATTAAGGATCCAAGTTGTGATTTGAATTCTGTGACATTTTTACAAGGGTAAAATGTTACCACTACATTAACTACTGTTATGAACAGCTTTATGATATTGAAAACTCATTGTTTAATTCTGAAACTTTTGAATTTTCATTTTTTTAAAAGGATGTATAAAGCTTTCTTTACCTTTTAAAATAAATTTTAGCTCAGTGTATGGAGATTAGACATCGATTTGTAATGTATATTTTGGAAAATATAATTGGACAGTAAAGCTACAATTCATGTGTCTTTGGTACATTAAGGGAAAGATAAAAGATGCGAGTTGGCTTGTGGATTTTCTACTGAAAGATCACAAATTTTAAGCTGGTTATGGGTGGTATGTACTTGTAGTCCCTACTACTTGGGAGTCTGAGAGAGGAAGTCCACTTGAGCCCAGGAGTTCAAGGCCAACCTCAAAAGATTGAGATTCTCATCATAAACCAGTATAGTTCTTAATTGAGGTATAGTAATTATATCATTAAAGTACAACAGGATGTTTTTATACATACTTAGATTGTAAAATGATCAAATCAGGCTAATAAGTATGTCCTTCTCTTCAAATATTACTCCTGTTGGGAGAACATTTAAAAACCTCTCACAAAGCCTGGAGGTGTCACTCAGCAGTAAAACACTAGCCAGGCAAGTGCCAGGCTCTGAGTTCAATTCCCCAGCGCCACATACACTGGGTATGGTGTTGCATGCCTGTAATCCCAGCCCTCGGGAGGCTGAGACAAGAGGGGATTGATGTAAATTAGAGGCCAGCCTGTTCTACATAGTGACTTTAGGTCCAGCCTGGACTACAGAGCAACATCTTGTCTCAGAAAGATAAAAAATAAGAACCTCTTAGAGCTACATTGAAATAGACAATCCACCATTGTTAAGTAGTCACCCTGCAATGCAGTGGAACACCAGGACTTAACCAATTTGTTAGCAGAACTTGATGAACAACGTGGAACTACAGTTTGCTTGTCAGAGAAGTGAATAGAGATACAGATTCACGAGATTTAGGTACGAGGAAAGGAGATTTCCTTTCTTTAACTCAAGATGTATTATGGATGAAAGTCACATTGTAAGTTATTGGAGCCCCTCCTGGAATGGCCAGCACCACACTTCTGGGCCGAGGCTGTTGCGGTTCGTTCTGTCAAGTCTGATGTTCCACTTACCTTTCGTAGGAAAACCTTGTGCTACCCACTGTTGGCAAAAATAAATGTAGCAGTTATGATTAGCAAATCTCAGGTATTTGATAATGGATGGAAAAATGTGTTCAAGGTCTGTCAGAGATTAGGTTAGGCCACAAAAATATTCCTCTGGCCTTGGAAGATGGGCATGAATTTGCAAGTGAAGGTCAGGCCAGAAGTCACTAGGCCAAACTTAAATTTCAGCTACCTAATCCCTGACTTAGAAAGGACCAAAACAGGCTGAGCATATAGTTAGGCAGCTAATTAGGAACTACTAGTATTTGCCTTTTTAAAAGACTGGAAGGAAATATGTCAATCTTTAATGTGAATTATGGGTGGTTATTTAACTTATTTAATTATGGGTGGTTATTTAACTTATTCAGCAGATGGTGTGCATTTTTATTAGAAAAAAAACCTATACCCTATAGGTAAGACTAGTGTGTGTGATAAAAGTCTGCAATCTAGGAATCTGTTAATCTATGTTTATAGTGAAATAAAAAAAAGTGAACTGATAAGCAGGGGAAATATTATTGAGCCAAAAATCCATCCAGAAGGAAATGAGGGTGGAAACGTGGGACCTTGTACTCTAATAGTAAGGGCCGAGGATGTAATAGGTCAGTGGTAGAGTACGTGGCTGGCGTGGGTGAGGCTCTGAATTGGATACCCAGTACTGCAAAAAGTAAATCTATCAAAGCAGAACAGCTCTCACAGGTCTGAATTTTTGAAGACTTGGTACTTTTCAAAAAGACTTTTCAAAATAATACATTTGTGAAAAGTTCTGAATCCCATCTACCTGAAAGCATTTTCAGGCTGAACCTGATGTTGCAGACCTATAATGCCAGCACTCTATGAAGGCAGGCCAGAAAGCTTGTAAGATCGAACCAGCCTGGGCAAATTAGCCACTCAGTGCGACCCTGTCTAAAAATAAAAGATAAAAAAAGGGCAGGAGATGTAGCTCAGTGCAAAAGTGCTAGGTTCAAGCCCCAGTAGCACAAAAACGAAATGTTTTTAATTTTTTTTTCAAAGAAGCCAATAAACTTAAAAGACGCAGACAAACTTATTGCCAGGATTTTTTTATAGTCCACATCAAAACAGTTGCCCCAGTTACACTGCAAAGGAAACAAAAGGTGAAATACAAGTGATTCAGTGAACTATCAGGCAGGAATTTGCTGATAGGGAGGACAGCTGTGATACTTGATCATCTTCCTAAAGGAGAAGCAGTACTCAGGTAATCAGCCATCCCTACTGGCTCAGTTTTCTTACATTTGTGGGTTTTCCCTCTGAAACTTGAAGTAGGGTATTCTCATTGATGTCAAAGTATAAAATAAAAACTCAAATTCTGCCTGCCCCACTCCCCATACCCCCACCTAGGATTGAGCCCAGAGCTTCTTACATGCTAGCTATACCACTGAGTTACTGAGCTATATCCCTCAGCCTTTTTCTTTTTCTTTTCTTTCTTTTTTTTTCTGTTTTTTTGTTTTTTGCTTTAAACAATTTGTTTTTAAGTAGGAAGCCTCAAGGGCAACTTTCTGATCCTTAGGAATTGTCATCTCACATCTTTCAGGAAGGAAACTACCCCGAGCAGTAAATACATGACATACCCAACTGAGCACAGTAAAAACCCCTGGGGCCGGGGTACCGTAATTCAGAGGCTTTTTTTATTATTATTATTAAATTCAGTACTGCTGGGTACTTTACCCAGGGCCTAGAGCACTTTAGCTGCTAGTGAGGTGATGATTCGCAAGGACTCATCCCCAGCTCATGCCATAACTTCATAAGGAATAGAATTCTAGCAGCTCTGACTCCTTTCCCACTGGCCCTCAGAAAGTGTGCTCTGGGCGGGCAGGCTGGCACTTCAGCTGAGCCCAGGTCCCTTTCTCTGTGCCTTTCTTTTTCTGATTACTTTCCTTCGCCTGCTTCAGGAAGCTGCCTCGGCTCTCAGAGTGCTTAATATGCTCAATACGCACACTAATTCTCTTGGACAAAATCTTGCCCTTAACTTGCTTATAACAATGCCAACATCATGCTGGGCGACACTGTAGACTCTTCCAGTTGTGCCATGGTGACACTTGCGTTCCTTTCTGAACAGTCCCATTCCCATGGTGTCTGCAATATCACCCTTTTCATAGATTCGCATGCATGTGGCCAAAGGAGCAACCCCCTGCCTTCTGAGAGGCCTGGAGTGCCTACATCGGGTTCCGATCCTCTTTCCCTGTGTGTTCGTCACCGTGGCAAATCGCTGGAAGATGGCGGTTCCAGCCAAAAGGAAGCTCTCAGCTTATTTTGAGAGAATTTCTTGCTCAAAATGGATTTTACAAGGTGGTATACAGGTGGACTTAGACTTTAGGAGTCTTGCTACAGTTTGGTCAAGCAGAGAAATCTGTCACTGCAGTATCTGGGTGAATGAACAGATCTTATGTAATAATTCCACACCAACACTTCAGCCTCCCAGAAGCCTTTAGACACCTATGGCATTTCAAAAGCAGCTTCAGGGGTGGAGGAATGACACAGCAGTTAAGAGGCCCTGGGTTCGATTCCCCAGCACCACATTGGCTGGATGTGGTGGTGCATGCCTATAATCCTAGCACTCTGGAGGCTGAGGCAGGAGGACAGCCACTAGTCCAAGGCTAACTTGTACTCTAGTCAGCTGAGGACCAGCCTGGACTATCAAGTGAGACCCTGTCTCAAAACAAATAAAAGCAGCTTCAGCTTCTCAGTTTATTTTAGGTCATCACTTGTGTCTACAATTCAGCCTACCAACTAGACCGCTGAATTGCGTTTTAACACAACTGAGAATCTCTCCTGAATGGGCTCCTATCAGTTAATTTGGTCAGATGCAACTTTATGTCCCTACCACCCTGGCCTCCCACCTTCAGTATCTGTCCCCACCCTTTCTCAGATTTGTGTCTGGGTGGCTTACACAGATAATGTAGTTCTTTTGGAATGTAGCTTGCTTCTTCATGAGTGACTCCTGCTACTTACTTTCAGGGCGTCCTGGAACCCAAGTCCTATGTATAGGTCCAGGAACAAAGAGGGCCAGTGGGGTGAGGACTGGGGACAATCAGCGGTGTCTTCTGAGGCAGCTACCTCAGGGCCACTGGTACCCTGACCAAAGCTGGGCTGACCTTGTACAGAAACCGCAGGAATGCTTCTCATGACAAAGAAGACAGCAGAATCTATGGCTCCGGAGTCCCCAGCTTCCTCAGGTGTGCCCATGTACCTTGAAGTTTGAGGACCCTATTCCCTTTCTCATCACTGTAACAGCCCACACCTAGTGAGACTGAAAACTTGGTCCTTGTTGTATTGCATTCATTCTGGTAATGCACACTTATATTCCCAGCACTTGGGAGGCTGAGGCAGGAGGATTGCCATGAGTCCAACACTAGCCTGGACTACACAGTGAGTTCAGAACCAGCCCCCGCTACGAAGAGAGAACCTATATAAAACAAAACAAAACCAAAAACTGGTATTTTGTGTATCTCTGTTGGCGCTTTACACCATGGGCCATCAGGACTTATTTTACCAATGGAAATAGAGTCATTATCTCCTTTAAATTAGATCAGACTCAGTTCCAGAAACCCCAGAACTGGTTCATTCTCAAGTTTCTTTTCTTCTAGAACCACTATCAAATCTGTATCTTAAGGCATTGCATCTTGGGATTGTCTCTCAGGGTTGCAGGTCAGGCCAGCTGGCTGGCAGCACAGCAGTGTGTGATGGTCTTAGGCGGAGTTCCTTCCTCTCCAGAGAATCTATGCGGCTCCTGGGGCCTGCAGCTGGTCAGTGAGACCTACCCACTAGGAAAGGCAAGTCATGCACTCCAGCATGTCAGCCAATGCTGGCCATATCGTCACTGTGGAGTGACACACAGAGCCTAGCTGTCACGGGACCTTCCCTGGGGTGCACGGCTCCTCCGCTGGCCCTCGCTTCCCCTGCTCTTCTCCCACTGCCACTTCAAGACAATCCCAGAAGCACTTGTTGTCTAATGAGTCCGTTTCAGACGGAGACGCTTTTCTTAAATGGCTTTTGTGGATGGAAGTTCTCCCCCACTGTGATTTTTCTATCTTCAGGATTTTGAGCTTTAGGAATGAAGGTATTCATTGATATTTACCAACATTCCATGATCTAAGCTGCACGAGGCACAATGTAGGCAGTAAAAAGCTTTCCCATCACTCAAGCAATCTAGAAAAATGAGGAGGTGATAAATACATGGTCACAGGACAGCAGGTGAGTCCCAGAGACGACCTTGCGGCAGGGCGCGAGGCTGACATTTTTGTAAGGGTTTGAGGATGTGAAGTGGGTATGGAGTCCTTGAAGGAAGTGTCCTTGCAGGACCTTCTTTCCGTCAGCTTCGACTCTCTTTGTCTTCCAAGAGAACCTGAACTACGTCATTGTTTATACTTTAAACAGTCAGTGTGACATAGTGCACTGATCTGGTCCTCGGAGAAGTCCTTAAGGCTTGAGACAGGGACACCTGTGTACATCAACTCTGGGAAAAGTGTCCCAAGCCATTGGGAGGCAATCTATGTGCTCTGTGTCAAAGCACACTTACTTGTACACGCTCCTTAGCCTGTGCGTGGTGTCGTGGGCACACGTGGCCATTTAGCCCCTTAGCCTGTGCACACACGGCCACGAGAAGCCTCATGGAGCGAGCACTCTGTTCAACCGCAGTGGAACTACACATCAGTTGTCTGCCTTCTCGCCTCCTCATTTCCCCGCGGCTCCATCAACAAAGTCGACTCTGAGATCTGGGGGTTGAATCTGCTCCCTGCTCAGAGTGCTGGGATAAGAAAGAAAGCCCAAAAGCATGTGTGGACTTGTTAGGAGTCAATGGGGCCAATCAGCAAAAACCTCAGGCAGCTTGCCTTAATGAAATACAGAGGAAAGTGTGGAGGTGGGAGCATAGCTCAGCGGTTAGAGCACTTACCTAGCAAGCACAAAGCTTTGGGTTCAATTCCCCAGTACCACATAAGCTTCTGCCTGTCATCCCTGCTCTCAGAAGGCTGAGGCAAGTGAATTACCCCTCCTGCTAGCCAGCCTGGGCTACATAGCAAGCTCAGGACTAGCCTGGATTACACAGCAAGGCTTTCTCTAAAGGAAAAAATGAAAAGAGTGGAGTGTACTTGTGGGATCGTCATCTTGGGACCTTGAGGAAACAAGTACAGTGAATTAAAATATAACTGTGAGAAGCTGAATTTTTTCCCAGCAGGCCTGTCAGTGCACATTTTAATTGATTCAGGATAAACTTCATGGTTTTGGCAGAGTCCTTCGTGTTCATTATCATCAGGCACTGACGCGTAAGAACCTCGTCGACAACTCTTGGCTCTAGGTCTCTTTGGTAGAGCTGACACAGTGACTCCTCACGACTTTGACAGCTCTCGTGCTTGCCGATATCCCCTTTTCATGAGCGTTTTTTTTTTTTTTAAGTATTGCTGATTATTCATTGTTCCCACCATCTCTTGCAGACAGAATGCTGTTCTGGCTGTTGGTCTCTGGTTCCATATGAAGGGAGGCATGTGCAAAGTTAGAGTCAATGTTACAGGCCCTTGCTAGCCACATCTCAGCAACAAAGAGGTTAAAAAGGAAAATTTTTCAGGCTAACTTTACCTGGAGTCCATTGTTTATTTTTTTTCTGTAAGTGATAGTTAGTTTCTCCAAAGATTAGATCAGATCATTGATAGGAGTTACATTTGTGTAGATTTATAGGAGGCAACAGTTATAAAGGAAAAAATGAAAACATAAAAATCAACCAGAGCAATACTAACTTAGTTTATGTAACAGTGCTGTGTCCTTTTCTGAACCTGCTTTAGGGAACAGAACTGTGGATGACAGAAGACTTCCAAAAGCCCTGGTTAGACTTGCAACAAGTTCAGCAACTAACCAAATCATTTACTTAGTGGATCAAGCCCAGGGCATTGCACTGAGCTATAGTCTCCACTGACTTGTATTTCTGATTTTGAGACAGGGTCTCATAAAGTCACTAAATTGTCCAGGCTGGACTTGAACTTGCAAACCTATTGCCTTGGCCTCACAGAGTACTGGAAGTATAAGCTTGTGCCTCCAGGCCTGGCTAATTATTTATTCTCTATAGCATTTTAAGATAACAATCATGGGGTTGGAGGAATGGCTCAGTGGTAAAACGACATGAGGTCCTGAGTTTGACTCCCCAGCACCACATAAAGCCGGGCATGGTGGCACATGCCTATAATCTCAGCACTCAGAAGGATGAGGCAGGAGAATTGCTATGAGTCCAAGGCTAGCCTGGACTCAAAAAAAAAAGGTAACAATCGTGACTGACAACATTATATCAGAACCAATGGGCACTTTTCTGTTTGAAAATATATTTTAGGTGATTAACATCTAATCATGTTGATTATCAAAGCAGCACTATTTTTTTAAATTCTACATAGATTAGATAGCATTAACAAAAATCAAAGAATAGCTTAGACTTTAAAAGTTTAGGACATGATGTTAATGATCACAAATTGACTTATTACCTGATGTATAAGTGACGTAGACTGGGTTTTAGATGGCAAGACTCTTAAAATTATTCTTTTTATTGGTATCAATTTGCCTTCCATAATGAGAATAATCAGCTTGGTAACCTGGTGCGTATGCATACTGCATGTGACCCTTTGTCCTTCCTTCCCCTTCCCGGCGGCTTTCCCCACCCACCCACCCACTCCCCTCCCCCGCCCCAGGCCTCACAACTCCTTATCTCCTTTCCCTCTACACAAAGTCTATCCTCCTATTTTTTACCATCTCTCTTTTATTTTGCTTTTACTTATTTATTTATTTTTCTTTAGAGACAGGGTCTTGCTCAGTGGTCCACACTAGTCCTGAACTCACTATGGAGCCCAGCCTGGCCTCAAACTCAGGCAATCCTCCTGCCTCAGCCTGAGTGCTGGGATTACAGGAGTGTGCCACCATGCCTGGTTTATGTGGTGCTGGGGAATTGAACTCAAGGCCTTGAGTTTGCTAGGTAACTGCTTTACTGCTGAGCTATTTCTCCACCATCTTTCACTTTTTAATAGCTTTGATCTCTCATTTCTCCTTAGATATTTAGCTTCCTATACCTGATTTCTTCCACTAAGCAGGGTTGTCTCAAGGTGCACCCATTTTCCTACAAATGATTCATATGTATCTTTTTTATGACACAGTAGTACTCCACTGTATTAGTCTACCACATCTTCATCCATTCTAGAAGGCAAGACTGCTTACACAGTGGACTTGATGTCTTTTGATCTTAAAATGCCTCCTTTCTTGTTGTGTATCAGAATCAACATGCAGATGTTCACTTTTTGTTAGGTCTGGATGAATCAGACTTGCAAGTAACCTTGAAGAGTAAATTACCTTAGCACCAGAGAAAAAGTTGGGAGAGCAAACTAACCCTGTAATTGTGCTTTAATAATTATCCCCAAGTTGTTAACAAATGCTTAAGGTATGTGAGTGAGACAAAATATCAACTGAAAGCACAGAATCTAAAAGTAAATTTTATCAGTCAGCCATGATGTGCCTCAGTGGACTCTTCTCTCATCACGGGGGGAGATCAGGGTGCCGTCCCTCCCTCGGCATCCAGAGATGCCCAGCCTTGCCATCCGCTAAAGCCACTGCGAGCTGCATGTAACCCAGGAGCCACATGACCTTGAGTTTAGGCACTAGCTTGGACCATTATTTTATTTTATTTTATTTTTTGAGACAGATTTTCGCTCTGTAACCTGGGCTAGTTCTGAACTCATTATGTAGCTCTGGCTGGCCTAGCACTCTCACAGCCACCCTCCTGCCTCAGCCTCCAGAATGCTGAAACTAAAGGAGTACATCACCATGCATGGCTAATTTTTATGGAACCCAGGGCCTTGCACATACCAGGCAAGTGCTCTGCCCACTGAGCTGTACCCTCACCCTGGCGGCCTGGGCTTCCTGCTCCATCTCTGTTTTGTGGTGGTGGCTCCTCCTAGCACCAGCAATGCACAGGTTTACTGTAGAAATTTCTTAGTTTGGCATAGGCTTGAGCTCGAAGCTTAGTTTCTCTTCTGCAGGTGTCATGAAGCAGGCGCACTGACCATCACTGAGGTCTTACACAGAGCTTTTTGTTTGAAATGTATTGTTTACTCACAAATAACAGTGTTTCCTTTACTGTCAGGGGAACCTTAGAGGTTGGGGAGGGGCATAAGAAAGGCCAAATCAAACTCAGGATTTAGAGTTAAGAGAGACGGACAGTGAAAGGAGGATGGAGAAAGGCACATGTGACAACCTTCTCTCAACTGGGAACCCTATGACAAAGTCACAAAGTCTTGAACATTGAGGATCTCAGAGCTTTTGTCCCTACGATGACAAAAACTATGTAGTTCTGAGATGGTATTGAAGGTTAGAATGCTGCGAAGAGGCCTGGCAGCATTGCAGAGAAATGAAGTGTTTCTTTTTGAGAGTTTAAGGGCTACATGTAGACCATTTTTTAAGAATGCAACCCACAGGTGAGTCAGAAGGGGTAGAAGACCCCACACTCACTGTTGAGTCCTCCCAGGTACAGCATCCTTCCCAAGTCACCCCGGAGACCCGAGATGGGTTCTAAACTGCAGTAACCTCAAAAAGAAGAGTGCCTCTCATTTGCAGTGTGGAAACAGATTCACTGTGGAGTGAACCATGGCCCCGCCACCAGCTGCTAGGCTGGCCACCCTTGGAGGAGAGACCATCCTGGAGAAGCAAAACCCAGCGGCCGTAAGCTTCTCAGACAGGAAGTCTGTCTGGAGAGAAGTGGTGGTGGAGATCGCCACAAAGCAGAGAAGGAGTGAGCGAGCAGGAAGACAAGGGGAGAGGCCTGTGCGGGAACCGAAATGCTACAGGAGGCACAGAGTGTGAGAGCCTGCTACCACGGGAGATGAAAGAATTTACCCATCATTCAGCTGGTCCTAAGGGCACAGACCTGTCGATCGAGTTCTGAGGCAGGGGGAACACAAGTTCAAGCCCAGTGTGGGCTACTTAGCAACTTAGCACTAGCCTGTCTCAAAATAAAAACTAAGAACTGGGCTGGGGATGTAGCTCAGGCTGAAGGCCTTGGGGTGGGTCCTCTGTGCCACAAGTAATCATAATTTAACATTACTCAAGGAATATAGAAACATCAAGAGTTTATTGAACACGGTAGAAGAGTAGCAGGTATGTCCATGTGAGGACCGTGCCACCAAGGTGAAAGGCCGGAAGGTTACAATGGTTCCAGGACGTGAGGTGGGTGTGGGGCAATCCTATAAAGGGTACCTGGAAGGCTTTCCTTAGCTCTGCTGTACTGTTTATCTCACAGGAGCACCTACGTGACATCAATAGTTAGGTTTATTTTATTTTTTAAAATCATTACATCAATCAGTTTTCTTAGGATAAACTTAAATCCAAGACTAGTTGCTACTTAAATGAATTTATGTCTCTATCACAAGAGTAAATTACACATAAACAAGAGATATAATGGCATGCTTAGTCATTTCAGTATTTTTTAACTTTCATAAATTATTTACTAAGATTTCACTAATTGCTAATATTTTTCCAGATTTTGTTTATCATTTTATCTATCTATCCATCCATAAATTCATGCATACATATTTTTAAGATTTTATACCAATTCCCCGTGTTAAATATAATTATTATGATTTGCAAACTAATATACTATTAAAAATAATAATTATGGGGGGAAGCTCACACATTTTGTGAGAAAGCCGATACTGTTTTTGTAGGATATCAGTTAAATGATTCAAATACCAATCTATTTTTTTTGTTACAGTTTCTCTTTAGATTCTTTTTAGATGTTTCCTTTCCTCCGTGATCTTCGATGCTGCTTGTCTCTCTTCCTCTCTTTAAAGATTCGAGTGTTTTCTGCAATGCTGGGCTAGTGGTTGCAAATTTGTTTAGGGATTCTTGGTCATGAAGAATTTTTACTTCTTCGAATTTCAGGTATAATTTTGCTGAATACAACAACCTGGGTTGACAATTGCTGTCTTTTAAGCTTGAAAGATTTTGTTCCTGGCTCTCCTGGCCTTTAAAGTTTGGATTGAGAAATCTGTGGTAATTTAGATGGGTTTACCTTAGAATAACGTCTGTTTCTCTCTTGCTGCTTTTAATATTCTCTCTTTATGTTGTGTTTTTGAGGTTTTGATTATGACATGTTGTGGCAAGTCTTGTTGCTGGTTAAGCTTCTTGTATCTGAAAATTAATTTCTTTTCCTAGATTTGGGAAATTTTCTTGCATTATTACATTTTTGCGGTTTTTTTGTTTGTTCCTTTCTTTGTTTGTTTTTTGAGACAGTGTGACTGCTGGAAAGATTATGTCAATTTGAGGCGATCAGGAACCACACCTGGATTAGAGTTTGAGAACCACGCCTAGATTGAGAGTTGAGAACTAGCCTGGGTTAGAGTGTGAGTGATCTGTGGGCCAGGGAGTGAGGGAAGAGCACCCACCCGAATGTGGGAGGCCTGACTGGAACTCTAAGGGTTTAAAGGAAGGAAGCAAAAACAGTATTATAGCTTCTTCCTCTGGGAAAGGTCTCACCTTGGCAATTATCTATAGAAGCCGACTTACTACACATCACAGGTTTGCTCCAGTCCCGACTTGTGCCTGTCTACCCACTTCACTGATCTTCAGTCACCGATCCTTAGTCTCTGGTCTTCGCCACTGTTCTTTGAACAACCTAGATCTGCAGCAGACTCTCACTGGCTGTCTGGCAGTCCTGGACAGGTATTCTACTTCATAGCTGAGCAGGCATCAGACACTCCAGCTCTTGCACATGCAGGCTGCCATCTTGGACTATCTCTATCCTCAGATTTGTAAGCCTTCTGAATAAATCCTTTTTCTTATAATTTCTGTAAATTCTGCATTTTGAAAGAACCCAAATTGATACAGACAGGGTCTCGCTTTGTGGCCAAGGCTGGCCCTGAACTCACCATGGAGCCCAGGCTGGCCTTGAATTGTCAGCCATCCTCCTGTCTCAGCCTTCCAAGTGCTGGGATTACCGGCATATGCCACCACACCTCATTCCTATGGTGCTGGGGAATTGAACTCAGTTACTTAGCACTTGCTAGGCAAGCACTTTAACCACTGAAACATTCCTCCAGCCCCTATTTCAGTGAATAAATTCTTTATCCCTTCAGTGCTGTCTTCTGCTCTTTCTCCCACACCCATAATTCTCAGATTGGTTCTCTTTGAATCACCCATCAGCTGTTATATCAGCTACTTTGTTCATTTCTAATGTTGAGTCATACCTAATTATGGCATTTGTTTCCTCAGCCTTGTCTTCCAGGCCTAAAACTCTGTTCTCACAATGTTGTGTCAATTTCCTCTGCTTTCAAATGTATTTTTCGTATCTTGAATTTCAGCTATACTCTTTTCAAAATTTCCACTTCATATCCTCAATTTCATCTGCATTTCTTTTTAGATTTCCACTTCTGTATCATCAAAATGTTCCTTCATATCTTGCATTTCCTTATTTACCTCAGCCAACTTTTTATTTGTGGCATAAATATGCTCAGTGAGCTTTTTATCCATGAGGACCACTATTCTTCTTTAAGCTCTCTAAACATAGCTTGCATTTCTTTGAGTTTCTATCTTGTTTGAACTGGATGTTTGACTCATTCATTTGCTCTTTGACTTTCCTCCCTGTGAGTTCCACTATTTCAGGGCCCATGACATTTCTGGGATCTCAGGCATTTCTTTGAGTGTCCTCTTGCTTTGCCGTGTTTCTGTTGTTGAGGGTCTTTACTGTAAAGGCCTAGCTGAGAGGTTTCTTTGAATGGCTATGACACTGTCAGCGGCAGGGGGAGCCGACTCTGAGTTCTGTGCTGAGAGTAGGTGGTGAGGGAGGACCTGACAGTCCGATGGCCTCTGAGGTATCATGATCCCCCCACAACCACTCAGGAGAACTCTCCCGCCTGTCCTGGCTTCCCTCCCCTGAGGGTAAGTCTCCATCCTCAGAGGTGTTCCCATTCCTCCCAAGATATTCATGAGGTCGGTGGTCTTTTTTTTCCTCTCTACAACCGTTTCTTGTGCCAGTTTCTTCCTCGGCACTGTTTAAGAGTGATCCCAAAAACCCTGATGAGCTCTTATGAGCCTTTTTTAAAAAAAAAAAAATCTAAATAGTTCAGTCAGTCTTGGGCTCTTTGTTTAAAAAATGGCTCCTGCTTACATCACTACCTATTATGGCTGCTGAGCACTGCTTGTGATCTAGGCTCCAGGAGGCCTTTCCAAGGGGGATCTCACAGTGTGTTTGTAGTATGCAATACCTGCAGGCTCATTTCTGGAGGATGGGGCTACTAGTTTCTCTCAATTCCCACTTCTCCCAGATCTGTGCTTAAATCGGTCAGAGCCTCCAGGCTTTCTTCCTTCTGTAGATTCCAGTGGCTTCCTGCCATTCATAGCTGGCCTGAGGCAGCTTCCTGGGCTGCTGTCTACCTCTACTTCCAGTGTATTTTCGGGGTTTCTGGCCTTCCCCTGGCCTTCTTTCAATTGATGGGGCACTCCTTCCTGTCATAGCTACATTCAACAGGCGGTTTTTGACTATATTCTCAACTTTTTAAGTGAGTCCATGAGGAGACATTGTGCAGTGATGTTACTGGGCCACCATCTTGACAGAAACAATAGTTACATTTAAAGCAGTTGATTTAACATAGTGTGCTATACTGGTTCTCACGGAAGGTCCTTGAGGCTTGAGAGGACACCTCTATGCATCCCATTGGGAAGAAATCTGTGCCTTATGTCAAACGTGTAGTTTAGCCCAGGCAGAATGTGATGGCTGTGTAGTACCTGCTGGTTCAGAAAAGCCTCATGGAGCAAAAAGCTGTGTACTGTAATAGTACTCTATAGATTAATTCATCTTCTGCCTGTTCAGACTCTGTAATCTAGAGTTTATTTTTCTGATCTAAACCATTGCTCAAAGGAATAATTAAACCTAGACTTCAAGGATTGTGAAGTACTTTGTGTTATAAAATGCCCTTTGACACTAAACCAACTCCAAGAAAACCCAATATTAGGGTCCCAGGTTCTCCAATTTTGTAACTATAGGTTGGAATTTGCTGCTTTTGCCCAATGTGGTGGCATTTTCTTACAATCCCAGCATTCTGGGAGGCTGAGGCAGGAGGATCACAAGTTCATTCTCAGCCTGGGCAATTTACCAACTTTGGAACTTGCTGCTTCTATTATAAGAGAGACTAAAGTTTCTTTGCTTTGTTTTATGTTGTCCTTCATTTCTGTCCATCCCCCATAAAGAAGCTGGTAAATGACATTGCTCACTGCCATTCCTGGAGGACTTCACCTCTGCATTTTCAGAGCAGAACTTAGCCAGGGGCAGGGGATTTCCTTAAATATGTTCAGAAGTCACTGAATGGAAAATCATGAGTGAAGAAGTTGTTTTCCTCAGTCAACCATGTCGTTATACAGCCAAAGCTTTATCTGACAGAGTAGAATTAAACCACATGACTTTGGAAAGAATAAACTCTTTCAGAAGAAAGAGTGTATGCTCTGAGGAATTATGAGAGTCATTTTCTCAGTCAATTGATTATATGGTAGCAGAAGAAACACATAGTCCTGCTTATGAAATACAATTTTTGAATAAGAATGATACAAATATTTTAGTATCATTTTAAAGCAGATGTTTAAAACCATTCCTGTTTGTGCTTTTTAAAGTGTTCCTAAAGGTTATAAACCAGATTTGCTTCTTGGAATTGATCGAGGGAGAGGGCACTTTCTCTGTGAGGCACATTATTTCAGTTTTTAAAAATAATTAGCATGCATTATTCATTCATGAAGTAACAATTCAGAAATACACAATCCAGAAAGCAGCGGCAGCAGTGGCTTGGCTAAGCTGAGGGGGAATCAGCAGAGACCATGGCTGAGGGCAAGCCGGCAAGGACAGAGGGCAGGCCAGGGCCAAGGCCAAGTGGCGCTCGCAGGGAGCCCGGCTGCAGGTTCTGGAGCTGCAGGCAGTGCCTCCCTAGGACCTCAAGTGAAGAGTGTCACCACAGGCCATCCACAACTCGCAGCCCACAGAGATGAGGAGTTGGACCCTGACCAAGGCCACCATTGCTGGGCCTCACATCCACAAATATCTGGCTGGAAAGAAGGGACAGCAGATAACTGCCTAGATGGTCTCTCCGCCCAGCCTCCCAGCCTGAGGCAGAAGCTAGTGGGGGGCCAGGGGATTTTTGTATCAGTTAAATGGAAAGTCATAGACAATATGGAGACATGATGCAAAAAACATTTGTATGTTCTTAGACTCCAAGTCTAAAAGTACCTTTTCCTGTGGTTCCAGTGTTGATTGGCTAGTTTTCTCTCAGGTGTTTTATACAAAAATGTAATTGATAAACCATTTTTTTACAAGAAAAAAAAAAAGAAATACACACTCCAAGGGGAAAAAACTGGTAAAAGAAAAGGAACAGGAGAAGACACAGAGGATCTTTAGGTGGCTTGAAAAAGAAAATCTCCAGCCTGGAGGATTTAGAGACCTGAGATTTGCAGTGATACCGCCCAGCCTGCACAGCCCACAGCACAGACACAGGCACTGTGCTGGCCAGGTGGACCCAGGGTGGTCCAGGCACGGGCCAACAAATCTTCTGAGAGTGGTGGGTTGGTGGCTTCCATTCATGGTTCAACCAAGAAAAACAGGGAGGGGGTTCTGTTAAGGGCTCAAGGAGAACTAAAGACAGGGATTATAGCTGGGTATAATGTTCCTTTTCTTCTTTTTTTTTCTTCCTTTTATTTATTATTTTCTTTTTGGGTCAGGGTCTCACTCTGTAGCCCAGGCTGGCCTTGGACTCATGACAATCCTCCTGTCTCAGCCTCCCACGTACTAGGATTACAAGGGTGCACCACCACGCCTGGTTTATTTGGTGCTGGGGAATCGAACTCAGGTACTTAACTCTTGCTAGGCAAGCCCTTTAACCACGGAGCCATTCCTCCAGTCCTTTTCTTCCTTGTAGCACTGGGGTTGAACCCAGAGCCTTTGAACTAAGCTACATCCCCAGACCTGTTCATTGTTTGTACTGAGACAGAGTCTAGTTAATGTGGGAGGCTCAGGCAAGAGGATTGTGAGTTAAAGGCCAGCTAGGCAACATACTGAGACATTGTCTCAAAAAATAAATTTTTTAAATTGTAGCAAAGCATTTCACTGGGAAAGGCTGTGAGGAAATTTTCTGAAGCATTGTTAACATTATAAATCTTAGTAAGGATTTGGGCTTATGCAGTAGTCAAAACTTAAAAGAATATACAACACTTAAAAACTATGCATTTCAACAGATAATGTACAGAATCAGACACCATGTATTAGTTATCTTCATCCCAGGGATGCAACATGGTTCAACACATGTAAATCAATTAATGTAATATACCCCAAAAACAAAAGCAAGGACAAAAGTCATGTGATTTCCTCAAAGATGCAGAAAAAGCCTTTGACAAAATCTTATATCCTACTGCCAGCATCATCCTAAATGGGAAAAAATTAAAAACATTTCCCTTTGAATCAGGAACAAGACAAGAGTTTCCGTCCTCACCACTCCTGTCAACACAGTGCTCAAAACCTTAGCCAGCACAATCATCCAAGAGAATGGAATAAAGGGAAAATGTATAGAAAAGGAAGAAGTCAGACTATCCTTTTTTGTAAATGATGTGACCCTTACATAGAAGAATCCATAACCTCTACCAAAGACTTTTAGACCTAATAAATAAATCCAGCCAATTTGCAGGGTACAAAATCAATACACAAAACTCAATAATATTCCTGTACTGCTTGCTGAAAGAGACAAAATCAAAATGGAGTTAGTTCTGCTTACCACCTCCGTCTGCTTACCCCTTCCCTCTCCCTGAGCTCATGAGAAAATCAACTCTTGGCCCCAACCCTGCACCTGTGCCAGGAACAACCACAATATGTTTCTGTGTATCCAGAGGTCACCATGGCTGGTAGATCGTAAGTTTCTGTGTACCCAGAAGTCTCCATGGTTGATAGACTGACGTCAGACAGACGCATAAACTTCCTGATGTAGAAACAATGTATGCCCCATTTCTCTTTTGTTCTGTCAACCACCCCCCCCCCCCTTCTGTTCTGTGAAAATCCGCCTTCTTGCTTCCCTAGACTGTGAGTATAAAAACCCCTCACCCAAGTTGCTCGGGCCTGGCTCCTTTGGTGGTCGGGTCCCAGCATGCTCGTCTGTCTGGACAATAAACTCTTGATCACACCTGTGTGTGAGTCCTGTGTGTCAACCCTCGCTACAACACTGCAACAATGAAACTACAGAGAAGGAGATCAGAAAAACAATCCCATTCAGAGTAGCCTCAAAGAAAATTACATAGATAGGAATCAACCTAACTAAGAAAGTGAATGACCTCTATATTGAAAACTACACAGTACTCTGAAAAAAGATTGTAAACATTAGAAAACGGGAAGGCAGACCGTAGGTACAATCAATAGTGTCAATATGGCCATTCATCCAAAACTGACATACAGATTCAATGCAATTCTGATCAAAATGCTAACAGAATTTTTCTTTTTATTAGTACGTAATAGCAATACATAATAACAACCAGTTTGAGAAACTGATGTGTTCACATGTCACATTTTGGTCGTTTTTACGTCCCCTCCCTCTCATACTCCCTCAGCTTCTCACATTCCCCTTCCCTCTCCACAAAGCCTATTTTCCTACTTTCTTCCTTCTCTCTTTTATTTTTTATGCCAACAACATTTTTCATAGAACTAAACAAAAAAATAGTCCTAAAATTCATATGAAACCAGAAGAGACTCAGAATAACCAAAACAATCCTAAGCAACAGAAGTGGGAGGATCACAATACCAGACATCAACTTATATTACAAAGCAATGGGATTAAAACCACATGGTTATTGGCACAATAACAGACAGGTAGGGGCTGCAGGAATGGCACAGTGGTTAAAGTGCTTGCCTTGTAAGCTCAAGGCCCTGACTTTGATTCCCCAGCACCACACACAGCTGAACGTGGTAATGCATGCCTGTAATCCTAGCACTTGGGAGTCTGAGGCAGGAGGATTGTCCCGAGTCCAAGGCCAGCCTAGGCTACAGAGTGAGATGCTCTCTCAAAAAATAATAATAATTAAGTAACAGATAAGTTGACCAATAGAACAGAATTTGAGGATGCAGAGGTAACCCTTAGTACCCTCAACCATTGATCTTTGACAAAAGAGCCAGAAACATAGGCTGGAGAGAAGACAACCTCTTCAGCAAATGATGCTGGGAAAACTAGCTATCCATGTGCAGAAGAATGAAACTGGACTCATGTATTTCACCATGTACCAAAAGAAAACCAAGGGCTGTGGGTATAACTCAGTGGCCCAGCAGTCACAGGGCTGTGGTTTTGATTCTCCAGCACTACATAAAGATTATCTGGGACCTGAAAGAATAGCACAATAATCAGTGCGTTGGCCTAACAAGCAAAGGGCCCCGAGTTCCCCTCCCCAGCACCACATAAGCCAGGAGTAAGGGCACACACCTATAATCCCATTACTCTGCTGAGATAGGAGGATTGCTGTGAATTTAAGACCAGCCTGGGCTACCTAGGGAACTCAGGATCAGCCCGGAGTACAGAGTGAGACGGACGCTGTCTCAAAAAATAAAATAAAGTTCAATTAAGTTAAAATGAATAAAAAAACTCCTATATGTCATAATGGAAACACAGAACCTATTAGAAGATAAAATAGGCAAAACCCTGAAGATAAAGGCACAGGCAAGGACATTCTCAAAAAAACACCTATTGTACATGAGAAAACACTAAGATCAACAGATGAGATTATATCAAATTAACAGAGTGAAGACAGAACTGACAGAATGAAAAAAAAAAACTTTGCCAGCTACTACACAGAGGGCTATTATCTAGATTGTACAAAGAAAATTAGACCCAAATAAAAAAAAGACCCAATCAAAAATGGGCAACTGAAATTACCAAATAGTTCTCGGATGAAGTACAATAAATACATGAAAATATTCAGCGTCTTTAGCCATAAGAGAAATGTGAATCAAAACAACACTGAGATTTCATTTTACTCTAGTAAGAATGGCTGGCATCAAGAACTCAAAAAAACAACAAATGTTGGTGAGGTTTTGAGGAAGAAGAAGTCCTTCTACAGTGTTGGTGGGGCTGTAACCTGGTACAACCACTATGGAGAACAGTATGAAGACTCCTCAAAAAGCTGAACATAGATATCCCATTTGACCCAGTTATACCTCTTTTAGGTGTGTTGTCAAAAGGTGTGCATACCTAGCTAAGCCCTAGAGGCAGCCAATATGCCCATCAACACAGGACTGGGTAAGAAGACGTATATTTGCACAATGGAGTACTACTCTGCCATAAAGAAAGATAAATTTGACTCCCCAGCACCCCAGGAGCCAAGTATGATGGGACCTGCCTGTGATACCAGCACTAGGCAGGCTGAGGTAATATTTCTCTGTGTTTGAGGCCAACCTGGGCTACACTGTGAGTTCAGAACTAGCCTGGACTGCAGAATAGCAAGACTGTATCTTAAAAAAGAAAAAAAGGAAAAGAAAGACAAATTTGAGTCTTCCGTGGGAAAACGGGTGGCCTCAGCTCATTTAGTAAAAGAAATTAGATACAGATGGTTCAATGTCACTTGATTTTTCCAATATGAAAAAAAAAACTCTAAAAAAAGGCCCCGAGTTCTGTTCTCCAGCACCTTATAAAGCCGGGCTTGGGGGCCCACGCCTGTCATCCCAGCCCCAGGGAGGCTGAGGCAGGAGGATTGCGGTGAGTCCAGGGCCAGCCTGGGCGCCACAGTGAGTTCAGGACCAGCCTGGGCTAGGAGTGAGACCCTGTCTCAAAACAAAAAAAAAAAAAAAAAAAAGAGCAAAATAGGAGAGTGATGGAAGAAAATAGGAGGAAGATCGGGTTTGTCCGGCAGGCCCAGCTGGAGAGCCGCACTGTGGAAGAGCGCTGCCCTCAGGACCAGAATCGGAATCGGAATGCGTCTTGGCTGAAGGGAGACAAGCCCCAGGAAGAATCTGCCAGGGGCCGCACTGAAGATGACACTCCTGCTTTGCATAAAAATGTTGTCTTCGGTCAGACAGAACAGGTAGGCCTGGCCAGCCTCCGGCAATCCCGTGGCCGCGCCCTGGACGCCCAAGTTTCACTGCGAACTTGGCTTCCGCGGAGGACAATCCCCAGAGAGGACCCCATGGCCTCTGAGTTTCCCGGCAGAGGCGCCGCCTCGTGGGTGGCCAGGGCCTTCCCGGGGCGTGGCATCACGGTAGGTGCGTTTGTTGGGCGGCTTGGTGGACGACCGGGGCTGGGGCAGCGCTCGCCCGCACCTGCCCTCTCCGCTGCGTCGTCCCAAGGGCAAGAGTTACAGCGGCACCCACAAAGGATGGCTTTGTCACTTCTTTCTAGAAGCAGAGTCTCGCTCCGCAGTCCAGGCTGGTCCTGAACTCACCACGTAGCCAGACTGACCTCCAACACACACCAATCCTCCCGGCTCAGCATCGCAAGTGATGGGACAACCGGCCTGCGCCACCACGCCCGGCACTGATTCTTTTATCGCTTAACAATGTCCCTCGCACTCTTCAGTCTGTGCTCAGAAGTCGACTTTACTGGATATTAATAGGGCCAGCGCCTCGTTAAGTTTGCGTTTGCTTAGCTTTTACTTCCAGCACACCCACACTGTATTTGTGGTCTCTCTCTCTGTCTCTCTCTCTCTCTCTCTCTCTCTCTCTCACACACACACACACACACACACACACATACACACACACACACACACACACATTGTCAATCTCTTTTTGTACTTAGACCCCTTGCCTCTGGGGTAAGGTGGGTGTACACGTTAAGGCTAAAGTCTCTACTTTACGTGTTGTGCTGTTTCCTAACTTCCTTGTTTCTACTCATGTTCTCTCCCCGGGCTGTGGATAATCAGAACATTGATAATGTGTACCATTTTCTTAGCGGTTGCTGTAGGTATTAGGATGGATGTCTGCAACTTATCAGTCTGCTAATATTTACTAGTAACCTTTACACCTCACTGTCATTTTGTCCCTTTATTCTTTCCACTTTTAAGTCGTATTTTCTCCCTACATATTGAATGACACATCAGATGATGTGCAATTTTTGCCTCAGCATTCAAATATGACTTAAGAAACTGACGAAGCTGGGTGGTCTTTCCCATGTACCTTCCCCGCCGGGCTCCTTCTGAAATTCCGGCCTGTCTGTCTGCCACGTTTTCTCACGAATATGAGTTTACTAGCCTAAAATTTGCGTAGCTTTTCTCCATCAAATCATGCTATGATTTTTCCCTTCATTCTTAAAGGATATTTTAATTGGATGTAGAATTCAGGGTTGACTGTCTTTCTTTTCAGTGCTTAAAAACTGTTTTTTACTCTTTTCTGGTTCAGAGTTTCAGATAAAAAAATTACATCATTATTTGGCTTGGTTTTCTCCTGTAAGTAGTGCGCTGTTTCTCCCCAGTGTTTCAAGATTTTTTTTCTTGATCTTTAGTTTTCAGAAATTTAATTATAATGGATCTTGGCATAGATTTGTTTGGATTTATTGTTTGGGGAGTGTGTAGTGATTTCGATCTGTAGATGAAAGTCTTTTTCAGTTTTTGACAAATTGCTTTTGCAGATACCTTTTTAGCGGCTCGCTCTTCTCCGAAGTCAGACGTACAGGCCCGGAGATGCTCGTGTCTTTCTTTCTCTTCAGCCTTTTTGTTCTCTGGGTCACACCAGGCAAGTGCTGTGGCTCCAGTCTCGATGCACTGATACTACTCTGTCTGCTACAAAGCTTATCTAGCAGGCTTTTTATTATTTCTCAGTTCTCTAACTTCCATGTTTTTGCCAATTTTCATTCCTTTGGCAAGATGTTTTTAATTTTTTGTTTCCCTCACATTTTAATTGTTTTTTTGAATAATTTTTATGTTGGCCATTTTGAAATTTTCTTATTTATTTATTTAGAGACAGGATCTTGCTCTGTAGCCCACACTGGTGCTAAACTCACTATTGGGCCCAGGCTGGCCTTGGACTCACGGCAATCCTCCTGTCTCAGCCTCCTGAGTGCTGGGATTACAGGCGTGTGCCACCACGCCCAGCTTATTATTTACTTATTTTGAGGCAGGGTCTTGCTCTGCAGCCCAGTCTGGTCCTGAACTCACTATGTGGCCCAGGCTGGCCTCAAATTCATAGCAATCCTCCTGCCTCAGCCTTTTGAGTGCTGGGATTCCAGGCATAATCAAAAGACAAAGGCAGAGATTGGCCGAGTGTGCTAACTACATGCCCAGTTTAGGTGATACCTGGGAATAGAACTCAGGAGCTTGTGTCTGCTAGTGAACTCTAACCATTGTGCTATTCCTCTAGACCCATGTGTTAACATATCACATCTCTTTCCTTTTTTTTCCTTTATTTTGTTGGGGGAGGGGCAGAGTCTCACTGTGTTGCCCAGGTTGGGCTTAAATTTGTGATCTTCTGCCTCAGCCTCCCTGCTGCATCAGGTGATTCTGATATCTGGTGTCTGTGGATCAACTGTCTTTTTTCATTGTATTTGTGATTTTCCTGCCTGTTGGTACGGCAAGTCATTGTACTTGTACCTAGATATGTAAGGCTGTGGATCCTAATTGGTTGTTTTGGTTTTTTTTTTTTTTTTTTTTTTTTAGCAAGATGGTGCACAGGGCAGGTGGGTGTGTTGGTTCAGCTTCCTGCTGGGCTTCTCCAAATTGTCCTGGCAAAAAAATGGGGCACTGACTCACTTGCATTGCTGTTGATGGGCGGGGTGAAAGGTCAAGTCCTTCCTCGCAGTCACCTTCCTGGTCAAAGTGGGACACTGACTCACACGGCCTCACTGACCCTTAAAGAGGCCGTGGGACCAGCTCTGCGCTGGCCGCGCTATCTCCGTGGTGTGCAGAGACGCCGGAAAGCAGGAGGGAGGCAGCGCACAGCCCTTGGCTGCTGTGGTGCAGCAGGAAGGCCGGCGCCCTCTTCACCATCACTGACTGCAGGGGAGGGGGGAGCCGAGCTGCCGCACCTGATCCACGCACGACGACTCTGCCTCCTCCGTGGGAAATGGAGGGCCGGCTTCCCAGTGAGCCCGATGACAACGGCCACAGAGATGGATCCGAGGTGGGGGCTCACCCCTGACCCCATGGACACGACCACCCTGCCTGCATCCAGGGAGAATGGGATCTCAGCTCTTCTGCTGCTGCCCTGGCCCATTCAGGTACCTGCTGCCTGCCCCCTCCAGGGCGCGGATGGCAGACCAGAGGACAGCTCGGCCCTGCCAGCGCTGTGTGACTGAGGAACCAGGGCGGGAGCGGGTGCAGCTTTCTGCTGGTGCTTGGCTGGAATAGGTGGGGATTGGTGGTCTTCTGTTCCCAGACCCGTAGCTAAGGAGACGGACCTTTTTAGGGCTTTTCTGGTCTGTGGCTGTTGTCAGTTCCGTGTTGGAGGCTACTGTACTGCTGTGCCCATGGTATATGAGGGGCGTAAAGACACCAAGAAAACACGACCACAGCTGAGCAGCGACAGGGGGCTCCGAACAACTAGTCATCTCACTTAAGTTTTTTTCAGTCTTTGCTGGTTTGTGGTTTTATTTATTTAAGAGGAAGGGCCAGGGATGGAGGGTATAGCTCAGTGGTTAGAGCACTTGCCCAGCAAGCACAGGCCCTGGATTTGTTTCTCTAGCACCACATAAACTGGGCATGGTGGCACACACCTGTAATTTCAGCACTCAGGAGGCTGAGGCAGGACAACGACCATGTATTTGAGGCCAGCCTGGCTACGTACTGAGTTCAGGACGAGCCTGGGCTACAGAGCAAGAGACCCTGTCTTAAAATAAAATAAAATAAAATAAGGGAGGCCTGCAAGGATGCAGGCTATTCTGTCTTGGAAGAACCCTAAATCTCCTCTATTGCTTGTTTTTTATATCAAACTAGTTCTTCTGACCTTTTAGAAAAAGTTTAGATCCAGAAATGCCTCTCAGTTTTCACAGAACTCTGTCTTCTATAGTTTGGGTTCAGGGCTCAAAAATATGTGGCTTTGTTTCCTGAGGTGTTCCTGCCTGGATTTTAATTCTTACACTTTGGTCTAAACCTTCTCTGTCATCTTTGTTCTTCTTGTTGTTCTTAATTTTGACTCTACTAAGGCAATTTTTCCTCATTGTGGGGTCCTGTCCTAAAAGAAGCCGTGGTTGGTCATTTCAGAGTCCACGGGAGATGGACTATGTGAGACAACCTCCCTAAGTCACTGAGTTGACCAGGCAGGGCTTAAATTTGCAGTTCTCCTGTCTTAGCCTTCCAGTGTGCTGGGATCACAGGCCTGTGCCCACAGGCCCAGCTCTGTCACGCTGTCTTACACAGGCCCCACAAGCCCCCACCTGGTATCGTAGAGAGCAAACCCACTGCCTGTCACACCCCAATGCTTCGGTGGCCTCCTCCTACACAGACACTGCTGGTATTCAGAGAGTTGCTCTCCACACCCCATACTCTGGGATCTGTGGCAACACCCTGGCATCTTTCTGTTTGGGATTTTTTTCATGAATATTCAACTCTGGTGTTTGGTTTTCATTCTGTTTTGTTATCTGGTTGCTCTGACTTTACTTTGGTCATTCAAAACACTCACCAACTTTGCTACCACCAACATCCTCACGACCCTACTGTCTTCCATTCTTCACTTTTAATGGTCCAGTCTCCTCCTCCACAGCCAGTGCGGTGCTTTCTCTGTGCCGTTCTGTCCTCACGGGTTATCCAAGCTAGAGAGGAAAGTCTCACTTCAGTCACGGATGGACTCCAGCCACGCTTCCTACAAGCTCAGCAATGAAAATTACATAAAGGAAAACTTTAGCTCGTCTTTTAGGGCCAACAGTGTCCAAGGATGAAATATTTTTAAAATTTCTATCATGGCACTGACATTTCACAATTAGGCATAATTAAAGTATAGATTCAGGGACTGGTGGAATGGCACAGCAGTTAAAGTGCTTGCTCTGCAGGCACAAGGACCTGAGTTCAATTCCCTAGCACCACATAAAGCTGGGCATGATGGCATATGCCTGTAATCCCAGCACTTGGGAGGCTGAGGCAGGTGGGGAATGCTGTGATTTTGAGGCCAGACTGAGCTACATAGTAAATTTAAGACTAGCTTGGACTAGGGAGTAAGACTGTCAAGAGAACAAAAACAATCACAAAAAACAAACAAACAAAACAAAACCCTCTGTAACTGTGCTCATTCACAAAAGAAAGAGAATTAAAGGCTAATTCAAATTCACTAATTAAAACCCACAGTTTTTTCACAAGTGCCTTTTATTTGTGCTCTAGCTTTAAGGAATTTACCATATGAAATATGCAAAAGGATGAAAACATCACTGATATGCATTTTAATGAGTAATAGGTGAATAAGCCCAGCTTCTAAATAACTAAGACTCCTTCCATCCAACTCCTCAGCAGGTCATTTTTCTTTTTAAAAACCCAGAGACAAAATCCAGAGGCATTCTCCTAGCCTCAATAATCCTTTCTTCACAGAGACCTAGAGAAACTTAAAATGCAACTTAGCTTATTTTAATGAATTTAGGTCCTTTTCCTAGTGAACACATTTTCTTTCTTGCTTTTTTGTCTTTTACTTTTTCTTTTCTTTGAGGCAGTCTCACTCTGTAGTCCAGGTTGGTTCCGAACTCACTATGTAGCCCAGGCTGGCCTCAAACTCATGGCGATCCTCCTGCTTCAGTCTCTCAAGTGCTGGGATTACAGGCGTGTGCCACCATGTACATCTTAGGTGATGTTAGAGAATTGAGGCTAGGTACTTAGCACTCGCTAGGCAAGCGCTTTAACCACTGAACATTCCTCCAGCCTTGAGATTTTTTTACATTTAAATTTTGTACAAGCTATACTCTTGTATAAATTAACAAAAAGTTAAATTTTAGGTAAAAATGCAAAAGACCTAAACCACCAAAACAATTTAATACAACAAAAGCAAAGTTAGAAGACTTACATTACTACCTTGAAAGAATTGATACAACATGACAGTAATCAGGATATTGTAGTGTTGATGTAAGGATGGACACACAGCCTCTGGCGTGGAACCTGAAGTCCAGACAAGGGCTCAGGCATTTCTGATCCAAGCACTTGATTTTCTACCGAGGTGCCAGTGTGTTTCACTGAGGGAATTTGCTGTCTGTGGGTGGGGAAAAGCTCAATTCTTCCTCTTTGCTTCATGTTATAAATAAGCATTAACACAAAGCATATCACTGTCTCCAGTTTCAAAGGTCTCACCCTAATGCCTCTAAAAGACAGCATGAGGGAAAAGGCACATGACCGTGAGGGAGGCTCAGATTTCTGAAATCACAAATATTAAGCAAGAAATAAAAAAAGAGTTACAGTCCACCAGAATTTAACCCTCTATTCTTTGAAAGAGAACGTTAAGAACATATAAAGCAAAACGATGTGAAGAAATATTCGGTATTTGGATTATCAGTATTAATATCATGGTGGTAACACTGTGCTATTGCTTTGCAGGTTTACCACTGGGGAAAAGGGTTTGCTATAGTTATTACATTACACATTACTAACACATTACAATGTGTTAGTCTGCATCATGTCAAAATAAAATGTTTAATTTAGGAAAGCAAATCAAAGAAAATATTTTCAAAATATATGTCTGACAAGGGACTTACACCAAAATATATTTTTAAATCCTACAACCATAAAGTAAGAAGAGGGGCTGGAGCAATCGCTCAGCAGTTAAAGAGCTTTCCTAGCAAGCGCTAAGTCAAGCACTAAGTACCCGAGTTCGATTCCCCAGCACCACATAAGCCAGGCGTGGTGGCGCATGCCTGTAAACCCAGCACTTACTTGGAAGGCTGAGGCAGGAGGATTGTTGTGAGTCCAAGGCCAGCCTGAGCTCCACAGTGAGATCAGGACCATCCTAGGCTACAAAGTGAGAACCTTGTCTTAAATAAATGAATAAAGAAGAAAAAAGCTCAACAAAGGAACCAAATTTTGAACAGATCCTTCATAAAAATAAAGTCTGAATGGTAAATAATGACAGGAAAGTGGTTTGATGTCATTATCTTCTTAAAAAATGGAAGTAAGAGCCAAATGTGGTCATGCACACTTGGAATCACAATATTCCTCCTGAGGCAGGAATATTGCTGAGATAAGACCAGACAGGGCTACATAGTGAGTTCAGGGCCAGCCTGGTCTACAAAGTGAGATTCTGTCTCAAATAAATAAATAAATAAAACAAAATAACATCAAAAAATAGAAGCAAAAAACTACATCTATTACCATGGCTAAAATGAAATGACTGACAATATTCTGATTTCAGCAAGCACGTGTCATTTTGTTTCTCTCACTGCTTACAACTAGGAAAAAAAAAAAAAACTAGGCAAAATTTCCACAATGAACAGAAAACTCTGAAGGTAAAGAGACAAAGACCAACTATGTCAGGACATTTGTCCTTGAGGACAGCCCAGCAAAAATCACCTACAGATTGAATTTGCTTTTAGTTTTTGCAACCTACATCACATCTGAGGCTGTGGACAGATATGCAACCAGGAAACACCAAGGGATACAGGAAGGAAAGCCTCAAGGACAGCCACTATCTATAGTAGAGGGACTGGAACAAAGACAATACAATGAGAGTTGGAGAATTTTGCTTTTCCTGCCCGACCTAGGAAATATCATGAAAGAAGTAGCCCTTACTTAGCACTAGAGCTGCAGAGCCATATGACCCTGTGATCCAATCTCTCCTTGTAAAAACAGGGAGATACTGCTCCCAAGTCATGAAGAATATGTGTGAATTCCCTACGAGTAACAACGCAGGGCCTCACTTCCTGGCGTGGAGACTGTAGGGAAATGAACTTTTCATCCTTGCCTGCAATGGCTTGTACGGGACCTGTGGGAAGGATGGGGTCTCCCACTCTTGTCCTGCGGAAAGAGTCGGTGTTCTTCTCTCTCCCCACTGGTTGCTATGGCCACAGAAATTGTTTAACAGATTTTTGTCTTTAACAACCAAGTGGGAAACAGCTAGAAAAGGAGGGGAGATTATCAAGTGAAGAAAAGCACTTTCTGAATCTCTGTATGAAGTCTTAGGCAGTACTCGAGTGACCCGTGAATAAAACCAATAAGAAACAAGACAAAACATGTGGAAAGTGAATACTCTGGTCCTGTTTCAGATGGGCCTCTGGACAGCGTGCCCGTGGGAAAAACCCAACATAACACTAAAAAGCTGAAGACTGACTAATGTTTGAACCACAGCCCACAAAACAAGGTCAGGAAGTGTGTTCTACACCCTAAAACATTGATTGCATACTAAAATAAACATATTTAAATAGGAATGAACAAAATTTCACATGTTAACAGGCTAAAAAATTCTCAGCTCAAATGAGAAAAGTAAGTCAATAAGACAGCAACATCGATATGACGCTGAAATTGCCCAACCAGGATTTCAAAGCATCTGAGTCAAAAAATGCTGTAACTATTCATTCTGACCTGAAAACTCAAAACAATAATAAAATACAAACAGTCAACAAAGAATCAGAACATAAAGGAAGACTCAAACTCAAATATTGAAACAAAAGTGTAGTAACTGAAATCATAATTCACTGACGGGCTCACTAACTGAATGGAGACAAAAGAATTAATGAATTTGAGAAAGTATCAATAGAAATGATCCAATCTGAAAGGCAAAGAGAAACGAGGACTTAGAGAATAAAAACAAAGAACTGATAGATATTCACAGCATTAAATAAGCAGAAGGAGTAAAGGAGGAGTGTGGGGCTGACTTGAGTATATGAAGAAATAATGATGGAGTTTCCCTTACTCAGCAAAATAATACAAGTGGACAGATTCAAGAAGCTCAAGAATTCATGGACAAGGTAAAATGACATAAGTCTGTGACAAGACGCATCCTAGTAAATTTCTGAAAATTAAATACAGATAAACATCCCTGAAAGCAGCTAGAGATGACAGGGGCTGAGCTCCCAACAGAGTACTGATTTGAATGATGGAGGATTTCTCAGTGGAAACTATGGGAGCCAGAATAATGGTAGTTTTTCTAGGACTCAACAGTCAACTCAGAATTCTTTACACAAAGTAAGGATGAAATTAATTAAGGCAAAGCTAAAAGGCTTGGTCACTAGCAGAACTTCTCTGAAGAATGGATAAAAGAAGTTCTTCTGACAGAACAAAAAAGAGACAAGAAAATCTGGACTATCAGAAATGAAAAATGAACAAAAAGAACAAAGAATTAATGTATGCTGTTGTCTTAAATTTTTCGGTTACTTTTGGTGGTTCAGGGCAAAAATTTTAACACTGCCTGATGTGACCCTCAATGTAAGTAGAAGTAATATTTATATTTTAATATAATATCAAAAAGGGTTTAGAATAAGAAAAAAGCACCGACGTTTCTACAGTCTCTTTGAACTAGTAAAGCACAGGTACCAGTCGATAGTGGTATGTTACAGAGACCAAAGGGACAGATTATGAAGGAAAAAAAAAATCAAACTCTATGCTATGCACCAAAACCCCACTTGAATATATTGATATAAGGGAAAAAAAATAAGTATAATGTTGTATGTATGTTAAAGGTGAAAATGTAGAAAAGATACAGCACAGAAACACTAAACTAAGAAAACTGTAATAACTATAATAATATCAGACAAGATAGGCGTCAAAGCACAGAAAATAACCAGGGATAAAAATAACATTACTTCATCATAAAAGGTTCAATTTGGGCAATCCATTTTGAACCCCTCCCAGATAGTGGGAGCTTTATACCCCTCTGTCCTTTGCCTTTAAATAAAGATCCATTCCATTAAAAAAAAAAGAAGGGGTCAACTCATGAAGAGGACATACCAAGCATGCATCAGAAATTCAAAATTCAGGGGCTGGAGGAATGGTACAGTGGTTAAAGCACTTGCCTTGCAAGCTCAGGGCCCTGGGCCCCAGCATCCCATAAATCTGCCTATAATCCTAGCACTTGGAAGGCTGAGGCAGGAGGACTGCTGTGAGCTCAGGACCTGCCTGGACTACATAGCAAGATCCTGTCTCAAAAGAAAAAGGAAATTCAAAATTCATGAAGCAAAATCCAACAGAACTAAAATAAGAATTAGACTAGTCCACAATTACAGATTGGGATTTCAAATCCTCTCTCTTAGGGACTTTTAGCAACAGCAGACAGAAAGTCACCAAAGATACATAGGGATAGAATTACAGCATCAATCAACATTTAGTAATGAAATTTACTAAACACTTCATCATTTTAGTAATGAAATTTACTAAACACTTCAATTATCAATGGCTAACTACATCTCTTCAAGTGCACATATAACCCACATACTACGCCACATCCTAGGACATAAGACAAACATAAATGTCTAAAAATTAAAAGCTACACATAATGTATGTTTTGGTCACTGTGTAATTACACTTGAAGTCAGTAACAGAAAAAAACAAGAAAATCTTTAAGGACTGTGAGAAAAAGAAAAGAAAGAAAAAGAAAGGAAGGAATGAAGGAAGAGAGAGAGAGAAAGAACTGACCAGGTCCAGGGTGCAAGCCATTATATGTAGTAATCACAGTGCTCTGGGAGGCTGAGGCAGGATAATGGCAAATTCAAGCTCAATCTTGGCAACTTAGTGAGTTAGCGAGGCCCTGTCTCAAAATCAAACGCACAAAACAGACTGGAGACATAGCAAAGACCCAGGGCTCCATCTGTAATATCACTGCTCCTCACCCCACCCCACCCCCAAAACAAACAAAAGCCTGAGTAAAAGCAAAAATACAAGAAACATTTGTTAGATGCAGCCGTAGTAATACTTATATAGAGAACTGAAAGCATTAAGCGTTTTGTTTTAAAAGCAAAATCTACCACAAGAAAACAGGAAAAAGAGGACAAAGTAAACTGAAAGCTAGAAGAATGGAAATGATAAGAGCAGGAATCAAGGAAATTAAAATCATAAAAAGTAAAACACTGGTTAAAAATATAAATTGATAAACATCTAATACTGACAAAGGTGCAAATGACCAATATTAGGGATAAAAGGGGCTTCTACACACACGTCGCTAAACTGCCCAGGCTAGGCTCAAACTTGCCACCCTCCTGCCTCAGCTTCCCAGCAGGGGCTGGGATTACAGCTATGCCCACCACACCCTGGTTTTATAGCTATGCCTAGGAGGCACGGTGCATCCTCTAGAAATGCTAGTCACTGTGTGACAGACTGCGCCGCTTAGCAGGGGCCCTGTGAGGCTGTGGTGAAGCAGACTTGAGAGGCATAGGTATATCCACTTCCTGTGGTGAGATGTGACCTGAGTTTAGAATCACGATGACTGGCAACAAATGGCTCAATTAGTTGACTGGTAATGCAGAGGTGGGCAAGATACAGTTGGAAAATTAGCAGGTTGCTCTGAAGGAGAATATGCAAATACCTTTCTAGGAATAGCGCAGAGAGAGAGGCAGTATCCTCACCGGAGGGTGGGACACACACATTTTATTCCTTTGACTCCGAGGTGAGCCATGAGATGACTCAGCCATTGGCCACAGCTCCTGCTGGGATGGCCTTTCCACCAAGTTCCCATAATGTTCCTCCCTTTCACCTCAGGCCTCCCGGTAACAATGGCTTCTTCTGTCACCAGCCACCCAGGGCCTCTCAACCCTGCTCACGTGTTTGTCAACAGTGCCTTTGGTTACTCCTTCTTAAGTGTCCCGCTGTTAATAAAGGATGATACCAGGAAATTTTGTTTCTTTTATTCTTTGTTCTTACACTTGCATTCAGAATGAGATCCATCACATAGCAGGTTCTCAGTAGAGGTTAACTAAATATATCTCAGGACCACTTTCTCTCCATTAGAACATGAAGAGTAACTTTAAGCCTTTAAAAAAAAAAGTATGGTACATAAACCTTAGTGTTTAACTTTGAGCACTTTTAAATCACTTATTAAAAAGGCATGCCATCTGTTGTTGAAACAGATGTGAAGAAACAGGATAAAATTATAGTCTTTCTGAGGACTACTTATCAGCATCTATCAAAATTTTCGATTTATACATATTTAACTGGGCAATTCTATCATGTTGGCATTTATGTCAAAGAAATAATGACATAAGAATGCAGAAGAGGGATGGACAACATTAGCTGTGTAATATTTATAGCAGTGAAAATTGAAAGCAATATTTATCATGAAGGACTGATTAAAGGACAATCGGGTTACAGTTCAACCAAGGCAAAGGTTTAGTTCCATATAGTCCTGACCAGGTAACTGGGTCATGAAGCAATTCTAAGTGCTAAAACAAATTGTAAGTAAGCAGTGACCACGCTTTTGAAAACATTGTTTTGACACAAGATCAAGAATTCATAGGTTAACACATTTTATATGAGAAACTGGAAGGAGGGTAAGAGAGAAGCTAAACTATGCACCACTATTTTTTGATCAAATAGGGCACATATTTGTTTAAAAGAAACATTATGCATAGTTATGTACTCATGTACTTACATACTTTACATTAGGTTATAATTTAATATAAACTATAAATTGTTACACTTATCACAAAACAGCCCCCACCAAGCGCGCGCATTTTGGCCTTAGGTCTGGAGTGATTCCACATCTGGAACTCACGGGCAATCCTGCAGCACAACTTATTCTACTGGTACGTTTAGTTTTTGCATTACAAGTTGAGGTTTTTTATTTGTTGTCGTTCAGTTTCTTTTTTGAGACAGAGTCTTGCTCTGCAGCCCAGACTGGCCTAGAACTCCCAGCAATCCTCCAGCCTCTGCCCCGGAGGGCTGGGATTATTGGCCTGCACCACCACGCGCTGGGGTATCGGTTCCAGGGCCCTGGGCTTGCCAGGCAAGCGCTTTAACCGCTGTGCTATTCTTCCAGCCCCCAAGTTCAGATATTTTTGTACAAAAAAACTGCACTTAATCAAGAGTACCTCGTTATTAACCCGCCAATTAAATTGTTAATAGAAAAGACTTTTTTGCTCTTCTCAAAGAAAGCTCACGCGACAGAAGGGAGTGTTCTGTTGTTCTTGCAAACTGTAAAACTGAGCCCGAGAGGGCGCGTCCCCAACGCGGGGAAGTGGCCGCGGCGGACGCCTCGGTGCGCGGCCCGCGCCGCCCAGGACGCCCCGAAAAGCCGCCAGAAGGCGGCGGGCCGCGGACGCCCAGCCGGCCACGGGAGGAGCTCCCCGGGCCCTGCACCCGCCCGGCCGGCGCGAGCCTCACGCGCCGCGGCCCGACGCCGCCCAACGTGGGCCCGCAGCCCTGCGCGCGATGCCCTGACCTGAGCGCGTGCGGATCGTGGGCCGCGACGCCCCTCCCGGCGACGCGGGCGCGGAGAGCCGGCCGCGCGGCACCGGGTCGGGAGGCGCCGCGCCCAGCGCTCCCGGACGCGCGCGTGCGCAGGACCGCGCGGCGCTGGGAGTCCTCCCTTCCCTCTTCCGCGAGAACGGGATCTGATTTTTGAATTGGTGGCAAAAAATGACTGGTGTCAGCAATATTGATCAGATACATGCTCGATACGTGTAGTTTAGTAAAGCGCTGATTCTATAACATGCCTGCCTGCCACTAATTTTGTTAAAAATAATCAACAGGATGTTCAGGTAATATTTAAACTTGATAACCATCTTCTAATTTTTGTTTTTCGTGTATTATGTGTTCCTGAAAAGGGTTGGGGAGTATTTCTCTCCTTTGCCAGAAATAACTATAGATCGCAAATATTCTTTTATGTTACTGTTTTGCGCCTTGTTCAAATATTTTATTTACATTTCATCATTTGTTGCCAAAAAATATTTGTTTGCATTATATGTGGATTTCCTTGGGCAGCTTTGAGTGTAAGAGGCACATTGCGGGAGGAAGAATCTTTATTCCTTATTTTTATCTGTTGCGTGAAGAGCACTCGAGAACAGGCGGAGGTAGAATTTGATTTATTAAATTCACCAGAGAGTGACCAGCCAGCTGGGGCTCAGGCTCCTTTCCATCAGAGAGTTCATCCCAGAATCGAATTTTTACAGAGTTCTTATAGTCAAATTTAACAAAATGCACAATATTTCATATACAAACAAGACAGATTCTACAGTACACACCAGATTTCACGTAACAAACACGATAGGGCTGGTACATTTAGGACAATACATATCGTGTGCAGCTGGGCCTGCTTACATCGTTGCTTCGACTTTGGTTTCGGGAAAATTGTTACTTTCTTCTTGTTCCAGTGTGGTTAGTGGGAGTAGGTGCCCGGGGTCCTTGGCCAGCAAGTTAATTCCAGAGGCCAAAGGAAGCTGGTTAGCAACAGGGAAGCCATTTTACTCTTTCTGAAAGACCCAAGCTAAACAGACTTCAGGACAGGTTTCAAACTTACTCTAAAAGTTACTGGATCTAAGCCTCAGCTTCCTGAGATTGTAAAACAATTGTAAAAGAATGCCCATGGCCAGGATAGCCTTGGGGCACTTGGTTACCTAGTTGTAGCCAATCAAAAAGGGAAACTAATCTGACCTCCCTGGGACTGGGGCAAAGAGTAAACAAACTGGCATTCCTGGGCCTGGGGCAGAGTCAAGAAATCATAAATAAGTTGCCCAGTGACAACTAACCAATCACTCGACGCCCCTTTACACCCTACCTAGGACATTAAGACAACACACTCGGTTGGTTACATCCAAAAGACTCCTAAAAGGTCATGATTGGGTTATAACAAAAGTTAGGGCCACTCTGCCTAAGTGGTCAGCATTGCCATCATACGATTGGGTCTATGCAAATGATAAGGTACCTGTGTCACATCTCCTGAGACCACCACTACCCCTACCTCATAAAAACCCTGCTCATCCTTTGTTCTGGGCCGTCTGCACAGATCCACTGCATTGGTGACGTCTGAGAGCCCGAGCCTAAGCCCGAATAAAAGCTCCTTGTTCTTGCATACGTGTCTCAGACTCCTGGTGGTCTTTGGGGTCCCCAAGATCTGGGCATAATATTTCAATCTTTGCATTGCAGTTTTCGAATGCGCAGACAGTAGAAAATGGTAAAATGAATATCCATCCAAGTCATGTCTTTGGTTTAAGAAAGCTTAACCTTTGCATATTTTTGTTAATTTTTGAGGAAAAAGTCTAAAGTGAATTAACAAAGATACTCTCAATACTGAAAGATTCCCTATCTGTGTCTTTATATGGTTATTTTCTAATATACTTCTACTTACACAAAAGTATATGTAATATTTGTTAATAATTTTAATTGCCAGTCAACATTCAAGTTTCCCAAATTTCCTTTGGCAGTTATGATTTTTCCATTCGGGATTTTGACCGTGCGTTGTATTTAGCGGTAAAAATAAAGGTGAGAGACACTGAGAATCTGGGCGACGAGCCTAGGACATCTCCCAACCATTTGATCACCGGAAGCGCTGAAGAGGCGCGGAGGTTAATGGGAAGTGTAGTCCGGACTCCTCTGCTCGCGCCGTACCAGGAAAGGCTCCTGGGATAGGTCTGTGCACCTGCCGGCGGCCGCCCATCCCATGGCTTCCGCTACCTGGTGTCTCGTGGGCGGATGTCCCGATCTCCGCGGGCCCGGGAATGCGCACTCGCGTGGGACGGGGGCTGGCAAGACAGACTTTCCTTGCATCCTGGCAACTTTCAGAGAGGAGTGGGCCAGGGACTCAGAGGGCAGCTGCGGGTCCAGGGCTCGAGCTTTTAGGTCGGAGTTGGGCACACGTGGGTGTGCTTCTCTTGGGTGGAAATGCGGCGGAGCCAAACCGAGCGGGCGGGGGGCGGAGGCTGGCGGCGGTTGGGTCGATGACGAGCGTGCCACGACCCGCGGGCCCTGGAACTGCGGCGAGACCCCGAGCTCTGGAGTCAGAAAGATGCAGGTAAATTTCATTTCTGCTCTGTAGTTTCCCGCCTGAAAAATGAGGATTTTGATAATGACTACCTCCTGGTGGTGTTTCGAGATTACGCAAGCAGCCGAGCGCATGTTACTAAGCCCTGAGTAAGTGACATCTGCTGTTATGTTTAGAAGACAGACACTGTTCTGTTCGCAGGATGATTCAGAAAATATCACTCTCTGAGGTCGACCTAATCATCCGCATTAGAAATAACAACGGACCCCGAGGTTGGTGGACCAGTGTGCTCAGGTCACAAGCCTGGGTGAGAGAGCGCTGATTCACGGACAGGTGTGATTTGCTTCCTGTTTGACACTTATGACACCTGCCTAAAACCAGTATTGTGGCCTTCGCAGACGCAGCAGAGTGGCCTGTGCCCATAAAATAGGCAGTGAAGGGAGACAGAACTTCCACGTGTCCTGTTTTTAGGGAATTCTGGTGGTGTCTTGTCAGACCTGTTAGTTCAGGCGGGCTTCTAGCCGGGTCCTGTACTGCCAGCCTGTCTGTTTTGTCAGTTCCCAGGCATTTAATAACATAGTTTTTTTTTTTTTGAGTCATTACGTTAAGTTTGTAGTGGTGTTTCAGTTAAGTTTTAATGTTCATTTTCCTAAATTTTAATAATGAGCATCTTCTTGTTTTCTTTTCCTTTTTTCTTGGTATTAAAAAATGAACGCAGGGCCTTCACCCAGAGCTACAGCCCAGAGTATTTGTTGTTGCTGTTTTGAGACAGGGATTTGCTAAATTGAGGATGGGCTCGGTCTTGCCACACTATGCCTTATCTCCCAGAGTGCTGGAACTACAGGTCTATACTATTGTTCCTGGCTCAGTTCCTTTTTCCATTTTAAGAATTTTTTTTTTTCCCTGAAGGAATGGCCCAGTGGTTAAAGCACTCGCTAGGCAAGTGCTAAGTATCTGAGTTGAGTTCCCCAGCGCCGCATAAGCTGGACTTGGTGGTGTGCACCTGTAATTCCAGCACTCAGGAGGCCGAGACAGGAGGATTGCCGTGAGTCCAAGACCAGCCTGGGATGCATTGTGAGTTCAGGACCAGCCTGGGCTACAGAGCAAGACCTTGTCTCAATAAATAAAATAAATAAATAAGAATTTTTATTACTGGTTTTGAGAGTTCTGCATTTTTTGTTAGTGATACATTATATTGGTTGATTTACATATGTTAAACCAACCTTACATCCCAGGAATGAGGCCCACTTGATAATAGTATATGATCTTTCTGATTACTTGCTGAATTCTGTTTGCCAGAATCTTAAGAATTTTTGCATCTGTATTCATTAAGGAGATTGGTTTATAATTTTCTTTCTTGGTTAAGTCTTTGTCTAGTTTTGGGACTAGGGTGATATTAGCCTCAAGAAATGAAATGAGTTTGGTAGTGTTTCTTCTTTTTCAACTTCAACTTCATGGAACAGTTTGAGAAGCATTGGAGTTTGTTCTTCCCTGAAGTACTGAAAAAATTCTGCTGTCAATCCATCTGGTCCTGGACTTTTCTTTGTAGGTAGAGACTTTATTACTGCTTCAGTTTCTGTTTGTGTAATGGGGCTACTCAAGGTTTTTATGTCTTATTCATTCAATTTTGTTATTTTGTATGAGTCTAGGAAGTCATCCATTTCTTCCCAATTCTCTAACTTGGTGGAATTTAGATGTTTGAAATAATTTCTTATAATATTCTGAATTTCTGCAGAGTCTGTTGTAGTTTTACCCTTTTAATTTTTAATCACATTAGTGTGTGTTTTGTCTTTCTTTTGGTGAGTTTAGCTAGAGGTTTGTCGTTCTTGTGTATTCTTTCCAAGAATCAGATCTTTGATTCATTAATCTTTTTAATTGTTTTTTAGCTTCAATTTCATTAACTTCAGATCTGATCTTTATAATTTCCATTTTTCTAGTACTTTTTGGCTTAGGTTGTTCGTTTCTCTAGGACTTTTAAGTGCATCATTAACGTGTTTATGTGTGATTGCTGTGTTCTTTTGATGTGTGCATTTTTGAGTATGAATTTTCCTTTAAGTACTGCTTTCATTGTGTCCCACAGATTTGGATGATGTATTTCCTTTATCATTTAACTCTATGAAGTTTTTGGTTTCTTCTCTGATTTCTTCTGTGATCCATTGTTTAGTCAGTAATAAGTTACTTAGTCTCCATGTATTTGTGGTTTTTCTGCTGGTTCTTTTGCTGTTAAGTTCCAGTTTTATTCCACTGTGATCTGAAAGTATACAAGGAATTATTTCAATTCCTTTGTACTTCTTTAAGCATGACTTCAGTCCTATAATATGGTCTGTTTTAGAAAATGTTCTATGTGCTGCTGAGAAGAAAGCGTGTCCTGTTGATGTTGGGTGGAATGCTCTATAAATATCTGTTAAGTCTAAGTTATCTATAGTGTCATTCAACTGTTGTTTCTCTGTGGATTTTCTTTCTAGTTGATCTATCTATGATAGTAGAATATTAAAGTCCTCTACTATAATTGTATTGGGGCCTATATATCCTTTCAGATTTAATAACTTTTGGTTTATGTCACTTTTGGTTTAATTTTTGGTTTAGTTGGGAGCATATCTATTGATGACTATGAATTCTTCCTGTTATATTGTTCTCTTAACCAGTATATAATGATCATCTTTGTCTCTCTTAATTTGTTTTGTTTTGAAGTCTGATAACTCTGAGAATAACATAACTACTCTTGCTTGTTTCCTGGGTCCTGTTGCATGATATATTGAATTCCATTCTTTTATTTTCAGTCTATGAGTTTCCTTATGTATTTCTTGCAAGAAGCAAATTCTGGACTTTTGGTTTTTGATTCAGTCAGCCAGTCTGTGCCTTTTGGTAAGTGAGTTAAGGCCATTCACATTCAGAATTAGTATCAGGTTGTGTTTGGTATGTTCTGCCGTCATTATAATTTTTCAGTGTTATTTACTTGATTTTCTCTCTTGCCAGCTCATTCTCCTATTTCTGTTGTCTCCCTTTCTCTGGGCTCTTTGGTGTTGGTAGTCTGCTTTTCTCTGTCTGAGGTTCCATTAAGTTATTTTCTGCAATGTTGGTTTAGTGGTTGCAAATTTCTTTAGGCTTTCTTTATCATTTCTCCCTCTAATTTAAAAGATAATTTCACTAGATATAGTAGTCTGGGTTGGCATTTATGTTTTCTTAGCCCTTGGGTGATATTACTCCATGATCTCCTGGCTTTTAGGGTTTGGGTTCAGAAATTTGCAGTTATCCTGATGGGCTTGTCTTCTTTTTCCCACCGTTATTACTAATATATATTTATATGCAATACATAATGTTTATAATGAGCTTGAGTATTTGGTTCACATATATATCACATAAATATTACGATCCCTTTCCCTCCCCATTTTTGGCCCACTCATACCCTCCCCATCCCCCCATAACTCCCACTATCATACTCATTTGGTTCTATAGAATGCCTGTGTTCTGAGTTTCCCAAATCAGAGAAACCATGCAATATTTAACATATTTAATCTTCTGTGTCTGACTCACTTTACCACTCAAATCACCACTTATTACTTGATGTCCAGCAGAGCCCTTTATTGGGGTGATTTGCTAAAGGTTCTTTTTTTGTATCTTATTATATCTTTGTTAAGATTCCTTAATGTGACTTCACCCACCAGTCTACATAAGAGAACTGGAACAATGAAATTCATAAGGCTATAAAATGTGAGAAAGGAAAAGAAGTTAAATTTCATATTCCTTAGCTGAGAACTGAAACGTAAATGTACATTCAAAAGACATTCAGGTTGTCATTGCATCAATCAGTTTTCTTAGGATAAACTTATATCCAAGACCAAATGAATGAATCGCTACATTAAATGAACTTAAATTTTTAATCACACAAATATACTACACTTAAAGGAGTAGAGTGGCATGCGTGATCATTTCAGTTTTTTTAAACTTTCATAAATTATTTAGTCATATTTCACCAATTACTAACATTGTGCTGATGGGCTTGTCTTTAAAAGTCACCCACTGATTTTCTCTTATAGTTTTAAAAATTCTATCTGTGTGTTGAGTCTCTGGTTTTATTTATGATGTGTCGTAAGGATGTTCTTTTCTAGTTAAAGTTGTTTGGCGCTCTGTTCGGGATCCTTGCCACTGTTGGCCTTGGATGATATTGGTCAGGAACCAGCGAAGTCTGGGGGAACAGGGTCTCAAGCAGCATGAGTACGACAGAGACCAAATCAGTGTTAACAACTCATTTATTGGAGGTGAGCGCCAGGTTATAAGCAGTTTAAGGGAGGTGGGTCAGCCAAGATAACAGGGCGAAGGTCATTCACTGATTGGGGGATTTGGGGATCTGAAAGTAGCCTAATTTGCATGGCAGGTCTGATCTTATGTTTTCTGGTAAGGGTCTGGAAGCAGGGGAAAATTAGGAATTTGGGTAGGATGCAACCTGAGATGCAAGCCATCCTGGGTCTGGAATAAGAAGGAGAGGCTCCACTCCTGCTGGTATCGGGAAACGAGATTGCTGGGGCATGAGCCGCCTTCTACCTACAATCATGCCAGGCCTAGCCAGGGTCCCACAGAGTTCTATATGCCTGAAGTAGTTGAATGTTTATTTCTTCCTTAGATTTGGGAAATTTTCTACCATAATTACCTTGAACACTCCCTTTAAGCCTCTTTTATATCATTTTGTTCCTGCACTCCTGTAATTCTGAAGTTGGTTCTTTTTGAGTCATCCATCAGCTGTTGTAACCATTCTCTTTCTTGGTTTTTGTTTGTTTGTTTGTTTTTATGTTTTTCACTGCCCAGGTGTTCCAACTTATCCACTTTATATTCCAGGTCTGATAATCTGTTCTCAAAATGTTCAAACTGGTTATTTATTTTTTTTTCCTGTGAGTTTTTCACTTCTTGGAGTTCAGTTTTCCTTATTTTCCTATCTCGGCTGAAGTGTTCCCTGATTTCTTCAACTGCCTTCTATTGAACTGTCTATTTGTTTCTTCGTTTCTTTAAATTCCTTGAACTTCTTGTCAGTGTGTTTTTCTTCTTCTTCTTCTTTCTTCTTTTTTTTTTTGTACCCCTTGTATGTCTGCTTTGAGTTCTCTGTACATCTCTTTTATGTCCTGTGTGAGTTTCTGGGCCCAGAAATTATCATCTTTATTGGATTTACTATTTGTTGGATCTGCTATTTCCAGATCCCAGGTGTCAGTTTTTGGAGGATTAGGCCTTTTTGTCAGTGACTTAGTACCTCATTTCCCCATGGTTCTGTTGTAGTGAGTTGAAGCTCAGGTATTGTTGATGGACTCTCTCTATTCCAGAGATATGTTTGTTGGATTTGCCCTAAGTGTTATTTGGATGTTGTTCCAGTTTTAGAATTTAGAACTTTCTTCCATTTGTTTCGCTGTTAATTTTTAAGGTATTCTCAATGTCCAGACTTTTGCTGAGACCTTAATCTTAGGCAGTGTTTGGTAGAAAAGAAACAAAATACAGAATTATATATGATCTATAGCCAGAACATTTGTTAGGGTATCTTGGATATGGAGGTCTTTAGCAATGTTAACATCTGAACTTTGAATAAAGGTTTACATTTACAATACTGTCCAATATTAACAATTCACTGGCAGATCCTAGTAGCTAAATTAACAGTATAACCACTCTTCCCGTAAGATTAACAGGTACAGTATACCCTTACAATATATTTAACTTAACATTATTGACTTATTAAAGTATACTATTGATATGGGTAATATAACCCAGACTACAAAAGAGCTTTAAATATGCAATGGAAGCAGAAGAATATTCCTACGATAGTGAATGATCTGTCAGTGCTCCTTTCCCTGTCAGAGAGCAATAGACAGGGAAGAGCACTTAAGGCTAGGTTCAGATGAGCCAGGGAGAACCTGAGTGAAGGGGAGAGAGTGTCTGTGGAAATATTTATGATAGTATGCTTAGATAGTTAAGAGGAGGAGAGATTCAGGGACTATCAAATAAAGAGACAAAAGGAGGTGGAAAGGGGAAGAAGGGGAACGTGCACAAGAAAAAAAGAAAAAAGTAACAAAGTATAAAAAGAAGAAAAAATTGAGGAAACTTGGTCAATTTTAGGAAAAGTAGGAACCTAAACCAAAGAAAAACAAAGAAAGAAACACAAGAACAGAACAGCAACAACTACATGACATCACCAAAACCCAACAGAACCCAAATCAAAATACATAATAAAACAAAATTTAAAAAAAAATAGTCTCCCCACCCCCACTCTGGAATTATTTGGATATGAACATCCTTAGGTGCTGGGTGTTGCAGTCTGGTGAGTTCTGCTCAGCTACTGATCCTAGGGGTTTCTTCTGCCTCCTTGCATTATTTCCAGCTGGACCTGATGGCCTTCAGATGGATGGGTGGACCCAGTAGGATTTCAGGCTGAGATTCTGCACAGCACCCAATAGACCTTAGCTTGGTGCAGCCTCTGGGTGTGTTTGGCACAGTGCTGGATAGACCTAGGCCTGGGATGGGTTCCAGGTGGGTCCTTGGAGGCACATAAGCTGCTACAGCCTTGAAAGGGTGCAGGGAGAGTCCGTCAGCACTGTGGGGGAAGCACCTAGGCTTCTTGGCAGGTCTGCTGCGGCATGTGAGCTGCTGGAACCTTGGAAGGGCCGAGGAGAGGCTGATAGCGAGGAGCAGGGCGCACCTAGTCCTGGGTTGGCTTCTTCCATTTGTTATTTTTGTGCATGGTTTTTGTTTTTTTTTTTTTTTTTGAGTTCTTCAAGGGTACATCATGGAAAACAAGGACTGCTCAGGCCAAGGAACAACAGGAAGAGTGGTGACATTTTCTCTCTCTGTAGGACCCTCCTGCAGTTCTGAGAGCCTGCACCTCAGACAGCAGGACTGGTACCATACGTGTGACTACCCCATGGCAGTGAAAACACATTGACTGCTGTGCCAAGCCTGTTTTTTAGTTGCTCCATGAGGGAAATCTGCATGGCTTCAGCTGCAGTTGTCTTTTCACCCCATGGCACATGTTCCCATGGGGTCACTGGAGGCCCAGCCTTTATAGTTTGGAGTGTCCAGAGTCTGGATAGCCCTCAGCTCTCTGCTCCTCCTATACCTTGGGACAGGCAGGAGTCATGTGACACACCGTTGTGTGGGAAGGAGAAGTACGGCAGAGGAGAGAAGCCACACAGTCACCTCACACCATTGCCCCCAGTCCCTAGTGACACCAGCCTCCCTGGGGTGGTGAAGCCTTTGCTAGCTTCTGATTTCTTTCTAAAGAAGGAAGACCTCTCCACACTGCTGCAACAGAGATCCCAGGATAAAGCAACAAGTGAGAAGGCGGAGTGCAGCCTGAGCTGAATACATTTACCTGAGTGAGAGGTGTCACTGCCAGGGCTGGCCGCGGTGAACGCCCTGGCTTATTCATGTTTCCATGTGTCGAAACCTCATGCTCTACTCCATGAAATATGAATTAAGTTTTGTTGTTGTTGTTGTTGGGATCGTGGGGATTGAACCCAGGACTTTCATACTGAACTATATACCCCACATTTTTATTTTTGATTTCGAGACAAAGTCTTGCTAAATTGGCCAACCTGGGCTCAAACTCGGAATCCTCCTGCCTCAGTCTTGTGGAGTCCTGGGATTATAGGCCTGCACCCACTGGGCCCACCGCAATTTTAATCTTTTTATGTGTCAGTTAAATTTTTTAATTAAAAAGTATATGCATGTGTATATGGAATCCAATTAAATGGCAAAGAAACAACTCTTTTAAAAAAGAATAAAGGACTGGAATAGAAATTCCTCAAAAAAGACATACAAATGGACAGCAGATATATGAAAAAATGTTCAGTATCTCCCACCAGCACAGAAGTGTACACCTACTAGGATGGCTATTATCAAAAAGACAGAAGATAATTTGTTGATGGGAATGTGGAGAAAAGGAACCTTTGCACAATGTTGGAGAGAATGTAAATTAGCACAGCCATTATAGAAAATAGCCTGGAGGTTCCTTAAAAAGCTGAAGATAGAGCTACCCTGTGTACAGCTGCCCCACTAATGGGTATATATCCAAAGGAATTGAAATTACTGTGTTGAAGAAGCACTTGCACCCAGGTTTATTACAGCACCATTTACAACAGCCAGGATACAGAGACATCCTGTGTGTTTATCCCTTTCTGTAGTTTTCATTTTGAGATAGAGTCTTGCTGAGTTGTGTAGTTGGGATGATCCTCCTGCCTCTGCCTCCCTCAGTGCTGAGTATACATAGTGCTGGTGTACATAGGTGTACACCACCATGCTCAGCTGTGCTTAGTCTTTTTTTTTTTAATGTTTTTCCACAGTGGCTGTACATCATTTTACATTCCTTTTACTCCTAAGTGAAGAATCCAGTTTCTGTTTGTACCAGCGTTTGATGTTGTCATGATTTGGAATTTTGCCATTCTGATAATGTGTCATGGTTTTCATTTTTATTTTTGTAGTGACTTACTATTTTGAATATCTTTTCCTGTGCTTACTTGACATAAATATGTGCTCTTTGGTGAAAAGATTCTAATTTTCCCATGTTTTAATTGTTTTGTTTGATTAATGTTGAGTTTTGAGAAATTTTTGTATTAATGGTCCGTGTTCTTTCCTCATTATTTTCTGGTTAGAAATTTGTGATTAGCCATTCTTTTTCTTCTTCTTCTTCTCTTTTTTTTGGCATACGAGATAGGTAGGATTTATTGCAAAATGATAGCTTTTCAGAGTAAGAAAGAAGATACACCTTCAAGAGTGAAGGCAGGGAGCACCAAATAGGCAGTTGCATTGAAGTCTTAGGTTATATTCATGCAATTAACTGGGCCTTTCAAGGAATATCCCTTCTCTAAGGTCATTCATTGTTCTTTACAAATAAAATGGCTGTGTTGACCTTCTTCGGAGAGAAGTGATCTAAGCTTACTCTCTAGGTGGATATTTTCTGTTCTGTTTGTTCTGAAACTTTTAGGGTTTTCTAATCCCTCACCCAGGGTGTAGACTCTGGACCACATCACCTTGCCCAAACAATGTTACCTTCTCTTGAGGTAAATGTGAAACCACAGGTTTAGGTGGATTTTATCTTCAGCTAATGATTAAGAAAGCAAAGGAAAAACCTCATCACCTCTGCTTTGCTGTCATAGAGCCCCCGGCCACCTCTCTCTAGGCCTGCTAATGTCTAACTCCTGCCTAACATTCCTCTTGCCAAGGTTTGGGATTCTAAAACCATTTAGGACATTGGGTACCAAGTCATTCTGGCTGCTTTTTGCTGAGAGGGAGAATTAGGAGAAAGAGTTAAGGCTCCTTCTCACTGACTTTCCGGCCTCAAAAGTCAGTCAGAAGAGGTCCTATTAGTTGGATGAGGAGCACACAGGATTACCTGGAAGTGGATAGACTATCATTAGGAAGAACTAAATCTCAAGAGACAATTTCATTTGTGGTCAAAATAGAAGAGTTTTAAGAACAAAAATTATAATGGTTGTGAATTTTTTTCACTAAGTTGACTCAGAGAGGTAAGGCTATCAGAAGCAAAAGATAAAACATAGTTAACAAAGGGAATGATAAATGAACTCTTTGTAATCAGAGTATAAGGCCTCAGTCGGCACCATGAGGTGAGTCCATATCACCTAGAAGCACAACTGAGGATATTAGGAGAATTCCCAAGGTACATGCAGCCCTCTGTTGGAAGGTAGGGCAGGTGAGATATGGCATTACTTTCTTGAAGTGTGCTCAGAAAGATACTTAAAATCACCCAGAGGTACTACACTTTTTCAGGATGGCGGAATCTCTTGAGGAACTTCTCCCTTCCACAGTTTGATTCAGAAATGATGAGTTCGCCTGGCAACTTTTGAAACCTTGGTAGCTGTTCTGCTGACTGAGGGCCCTTCCAAAGAGAAGTTGTTGACTTCATGGACCCTTTCTGTGTATTTTCGTAAAGACTAAAATTTTGGTTTAGAGAGTCTAAGGAAAGTTCAGTTTTGAGCATCAGGGGATCCCAGTTAGATGTAGCATGGACAAAGGAGGTGTTTCTCTAGGGGAGAAGCTGGTTCACGGCAGTAGAGAACAGGGGTACACAGAGTGTCCCCCAATGCCATCACCACATTATTTATATCATTGGTAGGTGTGTCCTTTTGAATAGGTACTTGAGGTCCTCTGCTGGCACACAGTGTGCTTGTGAAAGTCCAGATCATCATTAGAGGGATGCTTTTTTGTTGCTTATCTTGTCCCAAATGGGGAAGAAGTGGCTAAAGATTGGGAGTCAGTACTGTAGCCTTTAGCCACATGTGAGCAACAAAGATATTTAAAAAGAGCAGCTCTTAAGGCACAAAACCAACAGCTATGAAACAGAATAGTCATACATACAAATTTTTTTTGTTAAGTTTCACTCCTCATGAATTTTCTGTACCTTAGCTCAGACTTTGTGTGACTTATTTTGCTTTAATTTTGGCCTCATGTTTCCTTTTCCATTCCAGCAGGCAAAACTCACAACACAAAAATCTTTTCTTGCTGGGTCTGGTCATGCAGACCTGTTATCCCAGCACTCTGGGAGGCTAAAATAGGAGGATCACATATTTGAACCCAGTTTGGGCAACTTAGCGACTTAGCAAGACCCTTTCCCAAAATCAAGGACATAATTCAATGTGAAGGCCTTCGGTTTGATCCCCAGTACCACCAACTCCCCCCCCCCAAAAAAAAAAAAAAAAACCTTTCTTATCCAAAATATGCCCTTTTCTTTCTATGCTCTATGTTTTTCTGAAAATATCCTCATGCTTATATTTTTCTTTGTATCTCCTCTTTTCTGCTTACTAGTTTCTTCCCACCTTGCTGCCTTTTTTTTTTTTTTTTAAGTAGCATCATAAGCACGTAACACTAGAAAGGCATGTTTGGAGTCATTGCACATTGTGGCTTCTCTGCTCTTGCTTTGCTCTGAGGCATCAGACAAGGCTCTGAGTTAGTCAGTTGTGCTGATACCCCTAGAGGCAGAGGTTGGGCCTCAGTAATATCTCCTAAGAGAAACAATGACAAGCCAGATTTTCTTTTGCCACTTTTACATAGAAGCAGCTGCCAGTAAACTAGATGATACCTGGGTTATCAAGATCTGGTCTTACAGGTCTGATTATAGAGTAAGTCTGATTAACAATGTCAAGATAATCATGGACAACCTCAAGGTTATTTTCCCCCTTGTGAGACAAAGAGCTGAGAACTAGCAGGACCAAAGGTAGAACATCATGAGACTTCAGAGCTTCATAATTTAAAAGACAAAAAGTCTGTGAGCCAGTGAGATCTTTTGAACTGTTAACAGGAAAATCACTTGATAAGGAGAGTTCAAGGGAGATGCCAAAGTAATTTTAAGAGTTTCTTACAGAAGCAGCTATTGCTCTGATACCTTGTGGCCATCCCTGGGCTACTATGTCTAATCCCATTTGATAAATATCCTAGGACCTGTGTGTGTGTGTGTGTGTGTGTGTGTGTGTGTGTGTGTAGTATTGGGGATTCAATACCAGGGCCTTCACACTGATCCCCAATACCACCAATTCCCCCTCCCCCAAAAAAACTCTTACCCAGAATATTCCCTTTTCTTTTCATTCTTTTTCCCCCTAGCTATTTTTTTCTTTCCTTTTTTTTTTTTTAAGTTTTCAGACAAGGCGTTGCTGAGTCTCTTTAAGTTTCTCGGGCTTGGCTCAAACTTACGATTCTTCTGCCTGAGCCTCCCAGAATGCTGGGAATATGGGCCTATGCCAGCAACCCAACACTAGGCCTGGTGAGGGTCCCTGATGCCACACTTTGATGCTCAGTTAGGTGCACCCTGGAAAGCTTGTTGGGTTGTTGGTAGCTCCACGACAGAGGAGAAAGGATTTTAGTTTATCATAAGCCTGTTCTTATTCCTGCCTCCAGATAGGGATTTTAGTCATTATTTCCTTTTAGGAATTCATGTAGGGATTTAGCCAGTAGGCCATACCCAGGGATTCACAGCCAACAATAGCCAGGTAAGCCCAGGAAAGCATGAATTTATTATATAGTACTAGGGGCCATAGGGCTTTTTTGGTGCTATGGCCTTTGTATTCTTTACTGAAAGATCTAATGCCCTGAGGTTAAAATATACCCTAAGTAGTAGACTTTTTGGCTCTGTAATTGGCCTTAGACTTTGGACTTGTTATCTGTTAGCCACTGGGTTTAAAGTTTGAACCAAATAATCTAGAGCCTCTGTTAGAAGAGAACAAGGGAGAAGATCACCCACAGATTGCTTAATTGCCCTTTTGGTTAGGGTTAAGTTCCTAGCCAGAGCTTGTCTAAAAACTGAGGATACTGTCCCTGGATCTTTGGAGGACAGTCCAGGTAAACTGTTTGTTCCAACCCAGGTCATCGGTCCACTCACTGGAATGCAAAAAGCAGCCTTAAGATATAGGACTGTAAAGCGTTGGGCATTTGAAGAAATTTAGCCCAGTGGAGTGTAGATGTGAGGGACTGCTGGATATAGGACTAATTGCCTAAACAGTAATCACCACTGAGTCTCTTGACAGCTAAAATTGCGGTATCATAAGGTAGCTGACAGGGCACTGAAAGCCCGTAGGGAAAGAAATTATTTGAGGCTTCAATGCTCACCTGCTTTACTCCTTTGTGTTCATGGGACATTTTCCTCCTTATCCATGCCTTCTTGTAGTCCCCAAATGCCCAGTTCCTTTGCTTGGCTGAGACTTATTAACAAAGATATATTTATTAAATAAAAAATAATAGTTATGTGTTTAAAAGTTATATATTTTTAATATTTATTTATTTTATTTGTTTGAGACAGGGTCTCACTCTGTTGCCCAGGCTGGTCCTGAACTCACTATGTAACCCAGGCTGGCCTTGGATTCAAGGCAATCCTCCTGTCTCAGCCTCCTCCTGTCTCAGCCTCCCGAGTGCTGGGATTACAGGCGTGCGCCACCACGCCCAGCTTATGTGGTGCTGGGGAATCGAACTAGGGTACTTAGCGCTTGCTAGGCAAGCGCTTTAACTGCTGAGCCATTTCTGTAGCTCCTGTATCAACTTATTTATTAAAGGTTGTAGCCTTGCTGTGGCTTCAGATTAAAGGAAATACTGTTTACTGTTTTTGACTTGGGAAGACAGGAGGATCTAAATCACTACTGGTGTGGTAGTAAGAGCTTTCCTACGCATGGTGTTGGTCTCTGCATGCAGTATGTAGGAAGGCCAGTAAGGCCAGTATTTTGGGGAGAGATAACCATTGCCATAATTGTGGGGCTGATAGGTAAGCCAAAGATAATTTGTACCCCCAACTTGATTAATAAGTCTGAGTCAAGCTAGGAGACTAGACCTTCAGGCATTGCCAAGAAAGCTATTCCATAAGCAACACAGAAGAAGAGTGAAAGATTTGGTCATCAGAGTTGCACTAATACGCATAAACCAACAGGAGTTGGAAGCCAGTTGCCCAGAATAGAAGGTGAGAATAGATAAGAGGACCCCCATCATGAAGAAAGGTGCTTATGGTCTTACCTGTAACATGCACACAACTCCATCCTGCTGTTGGTTATGATCTGGGTGGGAGCACAGCAGGAGCCTTGTGCCTCCTCATTTCAGGAACAAGAATTAGGGCTCTGCACCAAGGATCCATGATAAAGTTCCCCTACCCCTCATCCCCAGCCCACATCCTGTCTTGCTACATTTCAGGTTGATTTTGCAGGATGTCTGCATTCGGGCACTTTCCCTTCCAGTGACACTTAACAGTTAGCTAAGTAAAAGAGCCTGCAGGTATACCTAGTCACCTCAGAACGCTGCAGAAAGCTTTGTTTCTTTTTTGTCCTCTCAGTCTCATTTGATCTCAGCTTCCTTTTTTCTTCTTTGTTCCTCTTCTATAGTCCAGCTACAAAAATCAGAATTATTAATAGCAGTAGTGGGTGTTTCAGGTCCCAGAGATGACTTTTGTAATTTCCTCCTCATGTCTACAGATGGATGGGCAGGAAGTCTCTCTAAGAAGGACTTGGTTTCCGAAGATGAGGGCCAGTGCGCTTTAACATGGCCTGTTCATGTCATTCAAGAAACGCTGTCAGGTGTTCATTTGGGCCCTGACCCACAAACATAGCATGATATGCTGGTTTGACTTTATTGGCTTTAACCCTTCTAGAATGCAAATCTATGATTCTACATTTCATTAGAGTCATTATAATGCCATTTAAGAGGGCCTATAGGGAGAGCTTAAGGCTCTATATGGTACCAGTAATCTGGAGTATATATGTGACCAGCATAACATTTGGCCCTGCAGTTAGTTGGGACCTTTCTGAATCAGTAAGAGTCTGTTCAAAAATACCATTGATGTCTTTGCAAGACAGTTCAAAACTATGAAGATGATGTCAGAAGGTGTCTCTGTATTTCTCAGGATCACCAAAAAACTATCCAAGGGGTTGTTCTGTGAGCACTCCCTCTGGTGCACCTCTTTGTGACTTTGCTGTAGCATAGGCCTTATTCATACAGATATCTGCTCTGGTGATCATTGGGCTTCTAAGGTCGTGTAAAACTGCTTGAGTTTCTCATCCTGAATGTGTGAACAGAGAAGATGAGGTCCCTAGGGGCTGATATCCCTGAAGAGCCCCCAAAGACAAGTAGTGTTGACTGACAATGTTCAGCCTAAGCCAGTGTTGACCAGCAGTGGCGGAGAAGCACCAGGGGCTGAGGATGTAAAACCCAGGGCCAATGGCCACTAGCAGACTGCACTCTACTGACTTCATATTGAACAAAAGAACTTTCAGTTGACTGGCAAAAATGGAACCCAACCAGTGAACCAAATGGGAATAAGGAGTTATTTTTCCTCTCTACAATTTGTGGTGACTCCCGTGAGACAACTGAGAGACCTCACCCACCTGGAGCCAATTCCTCACAGCTGACAAAGAGCAGAGAACGGTCAACCTGTCCATGAAAAAGCAAAGAGATATGAATTCTGTCAAGCCTCTTTCTAACCTGAGTCTGTGGTGGTTATTGGTTTCTAATCTAAAACCACTTCTCAGGAAACTCTTGCAATTAAGCAGATTTCTGTGCTTCAGAATTTATTAGAACTTTTCAGCTATGAAACCAAATTGGAACCCATCACAAATGATCTAATTAACAGTTGTAGCCAGATATTTAGTATGATATGGACATAAAGGAAGGTCTTCAGGCCATTTATGTGGAAAAAATAGGGGAATATTTTAGTCTGAGGCTAGCTTAACACAAAATCTGGCAAGAGCAAATGCAGCCTTAGTTAGATTCTCAGAACTCTGTTGTCAAAAACATGTAAGAAGTGAAATATTTCATCTTGAGTATATGCAGATTGTGAAGGTAGGAGGATGTGATCTGTTTTTAACCTTAGTGGATGTTGAAGAGAAGGAAGGTGGGTTTAATGTACTTTCTAGATTTAAAAAAATGGCATCCAGCAGCTTCCCATTCCAGGTAGAACCTTACTAGGAAGAAGTGGGGTTTTTTCTCTGTTATCCTCTCCTTTCTTCTTCCTTAGGTTGGAAAGTCATTGGTAATGCAAAGAAATAAAGATCACATTATCTTAACAGTACATTCAGGAACACCTTCCAGATGTCATTAATATTAGCAAGGAAGAAAAAGGATTGGCTTGAAATTTATTTTTCTTTGAAGAATCTGAATAGTCTTTTCGAGAAATGCTGTCAAAGGATCTGGACTGGTTCCCTGATGTGCAGGGATCTCTGGTTGTCCTATAAACCACAAGAGTTTGTTTGGATCTGAGATCTGGGCAGTGGAGTAAGAAAAGTAAAAGCAAAAGTGTCCAAGGGACAAGGAAGAACTCCTGGATATTGCTCCAGACTCTCTCTGATGATCTCCAAATTGCCAGAAAAACCAAACCATGATTGTTCTGTTGTCTGGCTTACATCTGTGCACAGTGCCCTATAATAGCACTCTTCTTGCCATGGGGTGAATATTTGTACGTTCTCATGGAGGTTATGAGCTTGGCAAAAGGATTAGATTTATGATCACATGCCTATCTTACACAAAGCCTTTGGTTCGTCCTCCAGCACTGAAAGAAAAAAATGATGATCCCTAGTATATTATGTTAACAGAACAGTCTTTCTCATGAGGAAGCAAACTGCTGCTTTGTGGGCTACGTGACAGTTGCCTGATGATCAGGGGACCATGATTCCCAGGAATGGATTTCTGCACAGTCTATCTGTTTGCCTCTGCCCTCTGTATTTGCCAAAATCAAGACACAGATTGGCGAAGGCAAAGAGGTCTTGCCCCAACCCCATGCCCTTCCAGGGACACAGAGCTGGACCACAGAAGACAGTGTTGTGCCCTGTGTGCCTGGAGATGGCTCTCCAGGGATCTGTATTAACAGACTCCACTCTACCACTGCGTGCTTCCCTGAAGTTGCTGCTCGTAGATACTGGGTCCTTCTTCATGTTGTTACTTCTCTACAAATCCTCTGTTCCCTTTTGAAGATGCCTCATAAGTCAGAGTTCAAGGCCACATCTTTGACAGCTGCTGATTTCCTGGGTGTCTTCCATGTGCAAGGTGTGATCAGTATGCATTGAATGTTGCCACTGAGTGCTATGCAGCAGAAGGGCAGGATGGTAAAAAAAAAAAAAAAAAAATGACATTGTGTCCTCAACCATCTTACCAGATCTAATACTGTGTGATTTATGGCTCTTCCCCAAAGTCTAAATGACCACGAGAGGACAATGTTTTGAATCAATCCCCAACATCAAGGGTTCAAGCGTATAGCACTACTAAAGATAATCAGGTAAAAAGATTGCCAGAACTGCTTCAGAAAATGACAGGAATGATGGGATAAGTGTGTTCAAAGAGGCGGATAGTATTTTGAAGCAAACTCATGGCAACTTGTCTATCACTGTAATAATAAATAATCTAAATGTTCACACTATTTTCCTGTTATTTCTTGTATATATGAAAATGCATATTAATAAACTTGTTGATTTTCTCTTGTTAAATAATTTACCGAAATACTGCTTGACTTGTTCCAGATCCTATATAGAGAAATACTGAGCTGTAACTGGTCCAAATTCACATAGTAGCTCCTGTGGAGGGCATATGCATGCTAACAGGGCTATAGCATCTGCTAAGGACCCTGAAGAAGGAGGAGCAGGCCCCCTTTTGTGTCTGAGTTTTGAGCATTAGGATTGTCCTAGTCTGGAGGTAGCTCAAGAAGTAGAGAATCACCTAAATGGAGTAGAGGGTTTATTTTACTCATGAGTGCCATCATACCTAGAACTAATTTACATTGGGAACATAAGTCAGAATTATCCTGTAAAAGCACTGGAAATTTGCACCTGAGACAACTCCAACCATTTTCCTGCCATTTTTTCCTACCATTTTACAACATTAAACTAGGGTCTGTTCATGGAACTAACATTGCTGACATTTGGAGAATTTCAAACATTTATTCTCCAACAAATTGGAGAACTTGGAAGAAATGAATAACTTTCTAGACACTTGCAAAATACCACAGCTGAACAAAGAAGACATAAAAACCTTGAATGGACCCATAACACACATGGAAATTGAGCCAGTAATAAAATCCTCCCTACCTACAAACAACAGTCCAGGGCCATATGGATTCACAGCAGATTTTTTTTTTCAGTACTTCAGAGAAGAGCTAATTTCTGTGTTTCTCAACCCTTTCATGAAATTGAAAGTGATGGAACACAACCAAACTTATTTCTGGAGGCTAGCATCACCCTGGTACCAAAACCAGACAAAGACTTAACCAGGAAAGATAACTATAGGCCAGTTTCCTTAATGAATATAGATGTGAAAATCCTCAATAAGATTTTGGCAAATAGAATCTAGCAAGTTATCAGAAAGATCATACACCATGATCAAGTGGGCTTCATTCCTGGGATGCATTTGAGAAGTGAAACACTGGTCATTGACTGGGAATCACCCTTCTGCAAAGAAAAGGATAACACATAGGCTCAGAAAAGATGTCCCCTTTCTGAGAGAAAAGAAGTAGAGTGTTAGGTACAAAAAGGCATCTTCTTAGCCCACTTAGAGCAGACTAGAGATCCAGTGAAGTGTGCATCTTTGCCCTTGTCCTGGATCTGGATGGTTGGTTAAGTTCTGCTACTGACCTTTGTGTTCCCTTTTTGTAGCTAACTATGACTCAGGATGCCTCTCATCAGATGCAGTGGTTTGTGATCTGCCCATATCTACATGGCAGGATGTCCAACACTGTTTCCTAACACACTGATGTACACAACCTAATACATACCAAAAGATTCTGTCTTAAAATCCATTGGCACATGAATCAAACTTAATACTCTGTAGAGGGAAATATTCTTAAAACTGGATTGCATAAAGTTCGCAGAGCTAGTGTGATCAAAAGTGGAATAACTCCTGAAAATGTTGGAAGAGGCAACAGAAATAGGAAAGCCTAGGAATGGAAGCTGACGCAGAATGCCAAGCCTGGGAGAAACAAGCCTCACAGGCACAAGTGCCTGAAACATCACATTGCCTTTACGGACACTTTATCTGAGACACAGAATTTCACATATTTTGGAACAACTCCAAGTCCAAGGCTTGTTACACTATAGCATAAACAAAAAAGAAACAGAAGGCTCATTCTCTTACTTTAGAGAGAGAGGCAATCGGGAGCTCTGTCTTACTTGGTAGTGTAGCCAATGTCTGAGTCATAGTGCCAAAGATGTAACCAGGAAGCCGGATCCTGGCACCACATGAAACGAACCCACAGCATTCCATTCTTTGTGTGCTTGATGAAAGAATTCAATCAAGGTACGTGTGTTGATATAATGTACATGCAGAGTTTATTGCAAAATAATAGGATTTTCAGAGTGAGAGAGAAAATACACCTTCAAGACTGAAGGCAGGCCAGCACCAAAATGGCATTTGCCTCCATTCTCCATTCTTCCATGTTACTTCTACTGATGGAAAATTCTTTTAATTTTCCTTATCCTCTTTTTAAGAAGCTCAGGAAAGATTTAATAGGCAAAATTTTGAAGGCACACACTCAAGTAGAGAGCAGGCCCTAAGAAGGGGAGGCACCTGTGTTCTGCAGTTAGGATTATTTATGTCTTTTGGGGAAAGTGGTGGGTGAAAACCCAGGGAGTTCACGAGTCTGTTGGTCCCCCTCATAGGAAGATAGGGGCTCACTTTACCCAAGAATGGGTGGCTCATTTTACAGAAGAAAGGTGTAGGCCTAGTCTCTTCACATGTCTGATTTTGTTTTTCTTTTGTAAGGTTTGTGAGCTAAGATATTTTGCCTAAAACATCTTAAAAGCATTCTTTGAGCTCTTTGAACCTGCTTATGCTCAAGTTATTGACCTTTACCTTATCAACTAAGTTTATTTATAGACTATAGCATGTTTAGTGGATTGGGGTGCTGGGTCAGCCTGAAGCAGTCGTAAGAAGATGGACCTTCAGCCATTTTACTTCCTTTAAGACTAAGGGATCAAAGTCTGGGTGAGTAAGGAGGAGGAATGTGGTAAGATAAGAGAGATAAGGTAGGTAGAAAGGAGGCAAAATTTTAATTTACTTTTAAGAAGACTCCCACTTCAGGACACAATCAGAGTCGCCCAAGATTATCCCTTGGTTTGATTATGCTTCTTTTTTTCTTTTATTACTTATTTGTATTCTGGGTTTCTCATATTAGAGAGACCACATGATATTTAATCTGAGTCTAACTCACTTCACAAAGCACAATAGTTTCAAGTTATAGTCATTTTCCTGCAAATGATTCAAATCTATCTGCCTTTGTGCCAGAGTACTACTCCACTGCTTATATATACCGCATTTTCTGTATCCATTAATCAACTGATGGATATTTGGCATCTTCTAAGTGAACTGGTGGGTAAGGCCAGGTTTAACAATAACAACAAAGATATAGCAAAATATAGAAGAAAACCTTTTGGTAAATATCCCAATAAAGGGATTGGTTGGATTCAGAGAAGAGGCATCAAGATTTAACCACTGCAAACCCATTCGAGGAATAGGAAGCTGAGTTAGAGTGGTGACTTAAGTGAAATGACTTAGGTGCAGAAGATTAATATGTTAAACACTGTATGGTTTCTCTGACTTGGAAAACCCAGAACACAGACATTCTTTGGAACCATATGAAGTGATAGCCGGAGTCAGGGGAAGGGATAGAGAGGGGGTGGGAGGGTAGAAGATGGGAAGTGATTGTAAAGTTGATATGATACATATGTGTACAAAACACCCAAATTCATTGTACATGCTATGTATTACATTTGTATATTAATAAAAATAGTGAGTGGGAAAAAAAGAACTCAAAAAGCCAGATACTGTCAAAGATGTGGAGGGAAAAGGAATCCTTTTACATTGCTGGTGACACTGTAAACTGGCACAACCATAATGGAAAGCAGTATGGAAATTCCTCAAAAAACTCAAATTAGATATTCCATTTATCCCAGGAATATCTCTTCTGGGTCTCTTTTTAGAAGAGTTAAAAGTACCATGTAACAGAGATACATGCATACCCATAATGATACTGTCATAACTAAAAGCCAAATTGAAAATAACTACAAGCATGTAGTTCAAAAGACTAGTAAATTTGGGAAAGAAGAAAAAAAAGTTAAATTTCAAATGCCTTAGCTTAATATTGGAAGGTGCATACTTGTACATTCACAGGGTTATCTTTACATCAGTCAGCTTTTTTAGGATAAATTTTCATCAGTGACATAATAAGTGAGTTGCTACAATAAAATAAAGTTAAAACTGTATCACATTGATACATTAAATGAACTTAAGTCAATACCATGTAAATATACTTAAAGTGACAGATATGAAGGCAAATTTAGTTATTTCAGAATTTTTAACTTTCATATCATTTTTCCTATTTACTCATTTCACTGATTAGTAACATACTTTTTTCTCAGCTCATTCTCCTCTAGCTGTTGTCGCTTTTCCTGTGGGGTCGTTGGTGTCACTGGCCTCCCTTTGACTAAGTTTCCTTTAAGTATTCTCTGCAATACTGGCTCAGTGGCTGCAAATTCCTTTAAGATTTCTCTGTCATGGAAAGTTTTAAGTTCTTCCTTTAAATTAAAAGATAATTTTGCTGGATATAGCAGTCTGCATTGGCATTTATGTTCTTTTAGTTCTCAGATGACATTGCTCCATGATCTCCTGGCTTTTAGAGTCGGGATTGATAAGTCTGCCATTATCCTGATGGGTTTATCTTTGTAGGTCACCTTCTGTTTTTCTCTTATCGCTTTTAGTATTTTCTCTTTGTGTTGGGTTTCTAGAATTTTAATTATGATGTATTGTGATGAGGATCTCTTCTGATCAAAGTTGTTTGGTGTTCTATATGCCTGCAATAGTTCCATGTTCATTTCTTTTCTTAGATTTGGGAAATTTTCTTCCATAATTTCATTAAACATGTCCTTTAAGCCTTTTGTTTTGTCCTCAGTCTTCTGGACTCCCATAATTCTGAGGTTGTTTCTCCTTGAATCATCTATCAGCCGTTCTAATGATTCACTTTCTTTCTTATTTACTTTGTGTTCTTCATGGCCTGTGTGTTGCAGCTCAGTCACTTTATTTTCTAGGTCTGACATACTATTCTGAAGTTGTTTAAAGTGGTTGCTTAGTATTTCCTGTGTGTTTTTCATTTCCTGAATGTCTGCATTCAATTTTTCTATATCTCTGTTGTGTTCTTCTCTAATTTACTGTATTGCCTTCATTATCTTCTGGTATATTTCTTCTCTGGTCTCCTCTAGTTGCTTTTCAAGGCTTGCTTTTTGCTTAGCTATGTGTTGGTGTAGCTCTTTCACTGTCTGTTTTATTTCCTGCTTTACTTCCTGCTTTAATTCACTGAATTTCTGGGCCCATAAGTTACCCTCATTTTTGCCCTTTTCTTCTTTGGATTCTGCAGTTTCAGTATCCCTGGTATCATCTTCTGGGCTGTCAGGTCTTTTTGTAGGAGATTTGTTACCACGTTTCCCCATGGTTCTGCTACCTCTGTCTCTGTTGTGCAGGAAAGAAAATGGCTTCTGCTGACCTCACTGCCTGAGATGGCTGAAGAGCCCTGTTTCTGATGTGGGATCTTGGGGCCTTTTCTAGGGGGAGCTTACGCTGCATTTGTAGTACACACCTCTGCAGGTTGGTGTTTCGGAGGCTGGGGCTGCCAGCTGCCGACAGTTCCCACTGATCCGGATCCACGCTTACCTCGGGCTGAGGTTCTCACCTCCGGACCTTCCTCTTTCTGTGGTCTGTGGGTGCCGGCAGCTCGAGGCCATGCCAAGTTGGCTGCTTCTTTCCTCCTCTTCCGACGTGACTTCAGGATTTCTGACCCACCTGTAGCCTCCTATCCGGTGTTGGGGTGCTCCTTCCTTTCCCAGCTTTTGTCAGATGTCCCGGGTCCATCCTCAGCTGCCTGCGGCTCCAGCCTTTTGCAGCAGGCTGTGGCTGCTTCCTGGGCTGAGGGAATTTTTTTTTCTCTGCTTTCGATGATCTTCGGAATTTCTGGCCTCCCGCTGGCCGCCTTTCAGTTTTTGGGGATGCTCCTCTCTTTCCTAGCTACACCAAACACGCTTTTTCTAACCAAATTCTTGACTTTTTAAGTGAGTTGCTGAGGAGAGATTGTGCAGCACTGTTACTCAGCTGCCATCTTGACCGGAAGTCTTGAGTTCTTAATAAAAGTCATTCTCACTGGGGGAAGATGGTATCACAGTGTTGTTTTGATTTGCATTTCTCTAATGGTTAAAGATGTTGAACATTTTCTTATGTATTTGTTGGTCATAACTAATTTAATTTGTGTGTATTAGGTGTTGTGTTACAGCAAAGAAAAACTAATGTGGTACTCTAATATTATGCTCATTTTATGTTTTTATGTACCAGTTAAAGACATTAAGTTAAATTTAAAATTTGACAAGCTTTTCTTGATTTACCTTCTGACTTGCCTACTGTGAAGAAATAAAAACCTTAGAGCCAATATTCAAAGGCTATCTTTGGCTCCCTTAACAGACTATCTATTTGAGGGATACAACAGCCAGGGAATTCTGGTCTGGGAGAGCATCCTTATGAAGATGACAAAATGCAAGGAAAGTGGTTCCTTTGCTGCTCAGGCTAGGGCCTTCATGGGTGAGGGATCTCCTGCATACATTTTCTTTTCAGTGCAGCTACAATCACAGCTATGTTTCAAGGCAAGGAGTACCCTTCCCCTGGAGGGAGAGAATTCTGCTACATCATTTTTCTGCTTGTTTTTTTTTATCACAGTGAAATATATATAACATAAAGTTTATTGCTTTAACTGTTTTAGTTACAATTCAGTGGGATTTGTTACCCTGACATGGTTGTATAACCAGCATCACCATCCATTTCCAGAATATGTGTGAGTGGGGGAGAGGTGGGTGTGGAGGTTGAGCTCAGGATCCTCACACTGAACTACACAGACAGCCATTTTATTTTTTATTTTATTTTATTTTGAGACAAAGTCTTGCTAAATTTCCCAGGCTGGGCTTGAACTCGCAATCCTCCTGTCCTAGACTTCCAGAGTGCTGGGGTTACAGACCAGGCCTGGCTTCCTTCCATCATTTCAAACTCAACATTTTTTTAAACTGACCTTTTGTACCCATGAAACGGTATCCGCCAATTTCTTCTTTCCTCCAGTTCTGGGTAGCCGCTTGTTTACTTTTCATTTCCTTCATGAATTTGACAATTCCGTGCCCTTAATAGAATGAGATCATCTGATATTTGTCTTTTTTGTGTCAAGCTTATTTCACTTAGTATATGATCAGGTTTCACCTGTGTTGTGGCATATGTCAGCACGTTATTCCCTAGAAAGGCATACTGTTCCGTTTAATGTATGTATCACGTTTTGTTTATCCATTCATCTGTTGGAGACATTATGTTGATTTCAGCTTTTATTTTTTGGAAATAACGTTGCAGTGAACACTGGCACATAAGTATATTTTCAAGTACTGGCTGTCACCTCTTGTGGGTCCGTCCCTAGAAGTGGAATTGCTGGGTCATGTGACATTCTACATTTAACTTTCTGGGTGACTTGTAAAGTATGTTCCACAACAGCTGTGCCCTATCACATTCTCACTAGCGATGCATGGGAATTCCAGTTTCCCCGCATCCTGTGAACACTTAACCCCTTAGTGGTGTGAACTGGTGTCCCTTTGTGGTTTTCAGTTATGTTTCTCTAATGACTAATACTGCTGAGCATGTTGTGCATTCTCAATGGCTATTTATACATCTTGTTTGGAAATATGTATATTAATTTTTTTGCCCAGTTTTGAATTGGTTTTTATTGTTCAGTTGTGGAAGTTTATATCTTCTGGATATTAATCCCTTGTCTGGTTATACTTCACAAATCTTTCCTCCCATCTCAGAGGTTATCCTTCCAACTCCTTTTACTTTGTTGTCTGATGTGCAACATTTTATTTCTAATGAAGCCCAAATCACCTATTTTATTGCCTGTGTTTTGTGTCATTTCTCATGAACATTTGTTTTGTGTTAAGCTCTCATGTTTCTTTCTTTGATCTAGTGAAGTTTTGTTTATGGTTTGGTTAAGCATCTAGCTTCATTCTTTTGTATGTGGATGTCTACTTTTCCCATTCCCATTTGTTGAAGATTTTCCTTTCCCCATTAAATGGCCTGAGTGCCCTTGTAAAAAATTAATTAGTCATGTGTTCATTAGAGAGTTTTGCTGCTTTAAAGGAATATCTGAGACTGCGTAATTTATAGAGAACAGAATTAATTTTCTCTCAGTTTTGGAGGCAGGGAATTCCAAGACTAAGGTGTTGACAGGTTTAGTGTCAAATGAGGGCTGCTGTCTGCTGCCAAGATGATTGATTCTCTATCCACAGGAAGGAGGGATGAAAGCAAATTGAATGTTGCATGAGCTTCCTTAATAAAGGTCTGAAGCTCATTCTCAAGGTAAGAGATCTCATGGCTTGGTGACCCCTGAAAAGCACCACTCTAAATCTACCACATTGGTAATGCCTGGATTTTGGAGAGAACACATCCAGACCATAGCTCTATATGTGTGAGTGTTTATTTCTGTTCTCTGTTCCATTCTGTTGGTCTATGTGTTTGTCTTGGACAGTCCTGTGATGTTTCTATTACCACAGCTTCGTAGAAAGTTTTGAAATCAGAAATTGTGAGTCTTCTCACTTGGTGGTTATTTTTCAAAATTGTTTTGGCTGACTAGATCTATAAGAATAAAAATAAGTAACTGAAGATATAAATTAATGTTGGCAGAATTTGGCTATTAATTAAATTGGGTCATAAGTATATGATGGTTCTTTATACTTTTGTGATTGTTTGAGATTTCTAAAATAAATCACTTATATAATGGTCAATCTGACTGTGGTTATATCCATACTGTTATAATTTACACATTATGTGACTTTAAGGGACATCATTAGTAACTTTTGAGTTTTAGTTTCTTTATCTTCTAAAGAAGGATTATAGTTATACATAATTCATTGAACATGTGAGCATTGATACACTATTATGTATAAAACCCTTAAAACAATGCCTACTACTGAATAAAATGTTATCTTATCATCACCACTAACAATAAAAAACAGCAAAATAATGCATCATTTTAACCATTAAAACATGTCCCCATTTTGTATATTTGTCATTTTTTATCAAAAATACAGCAAAAGTTATTCAAAGTAATTACTTGTGCTGTGCCTCAAGATTGTTTCTTTGGAATAGCTTTCTAGAAATCAACTTTTGAAATTAATGGATATAAAGAACTTTATAAATTTTAAAACCTACCAAGTTGCTCTTCATAAAATAAGTTAACCCTTAATGAAAAACAGGGGAAAAAAGTATTTCTGCAACCCCATTTCATGAATAAAAATTGTTACTTCTCATATTTAATTGGCAAAATCATTTCTGCAGGGATTATACTGCAATCTGAAGTTGTGACTTTATTTAAAATTTTCTCAATTTATTTTTATGAATTCTACCTTTTGACACTTGGTTTACAAGAGGTATTGCTGTCAGCATCGGTGGCTCAGTGGTAGAATTCTTACTTGTGGGGTGGAGGAGTGGCTCAAAAGTTAAAAGTGCTTGTCTAGCAAGTGCTAAGTACCTGAGTTCAATTCCCCAGCACTCCATAAACTGGGCAAGGTGGTGCACTCCTGTAATCTCAGCACTCAGGAGGATTATCCTAAATCCAAGGCCAGCTTGGGCTCCATAGTGACTTCAGGAACAGCCTGGGCTCCATAGTGACTTCAGGAATAGCCTGGGCTGAGACCCTGTCTCCAACAAGCAAACAAACAAAACAAGCAAAATAAAATAGAATTCCTGCTTGCAACAAATGGTCTAGGTAATAATTGACTCCTATTTCTTTTGTATATTTTAGAGTAATATCCTTGGTTGTCTCTTTTTAATCATTGTCTTATTTATTTGTTGCTAGGACAAAATACCTAACATCCACAGTTTAAGGGAGAAAAGATTTATTAGCTCATAGTTTCAGGACCTTTCACACAGTCCACTCAAATGCACCTGGCAAACATAGAAGCACATGGCAGAGCCTGGAGAGCTGATGTCTGGAGACTCAGCAAGGCTAGAGCTTTCCCAGGAAGAAGCTGCAGCAGTGTTTCTTCTTCCTTCCAGTTGGGCTCTCCACACCCAGGGTGGGGGCCTCTCCCTTACTTCCGGGCCTGAAAGTCAATGAAGTAAACCTGAAAGCTCTGGCCTGAGCAACCCCCAATCTTCACAAATTGACACAATCTTTTCAGGTCAAACTCCAACCATCTGCCTCTTCCAGATAAGCCCTATCTCCCAACAGCACGTGGTTGCACAGTTACTCCATTACCTCCAAATACATGAGGCTTTTGGGGGACACTCAGGCCCAAAACATAGCAATCATACTTTATTATGCATAAATAACTTTTAATTTAACCAGTTTAAATTTTCTTCAGTTATTTGATTTGCGATTAGTCCTAAGACTGACAAGAGATGGACAGGTGTTGTCATCCAAACCAGAGGAAATCTCAAGGGACCAAGGAAAACTGCTTTGCAGTGCTTGCTTCCTGTCCCCCTCTTACTACTGGGGCAGAGGCAGCTGTTCACCCAGAGAACGTGGGATATACAGAGTTGAGGAGTCAGCCTCCTGTGAACAAAGCAGGCTAGAAAAGGACACAGACCCTAATAGTTTGGAGAATGACCAGCACATCTGACTGATCAAAGTGTGTGTGTTGCAGGATTCGTATCCATTCATCTAGCCAACACCTGTTATATTTATGGTGCTCTCTGCATTGTTCTAGGTGCTTGGTTGATAGCAATGGAAAAACAACCCATGGAGACCTAAGACCTACAATCCAGCAAGGGGAAGATAGGTCCCGGTAAAGAAAAAGATGAGATACACACTTCGTAGACAATGACCCTAAGATAGAAAGGATAGTGAGGTGGACGGGGTGAAATAGCAACCAGGGGAGGTGCGATATGGGCTGAATTCTGAAGGTGACACAAGGAAGGCTGGGCATGTTGGGGGAGAAAAAGAGCAGGTAGTGTAAACGCCCTGGGACCTGGAAGAACGGGGCCAAGATGGCAGTGGGAAGAATGGTGTGTGTGTTCCGTGTGTAGGGCCAGTGGAGCAGATGTTTTGTGTAGTGTGGTGTAAGAACGCCTGGGAGAGTGTCTAGTCCTGTGAGGTGGAGTGAGAAGAGAGGTGAATGGACATTGATCTCAGTGGCTGGGAAAGAGCAGAACATGGGGTGGGTGGCAGGAACTTAGCAAGTGTCCTGCACAGGTATGCGTGTCGGCACTGGAAGCTGGCTCTGGCGTAGTTGTCTAGAGGTGGGGAAGAGGGGCCAGGTTTGGGCTGTGTTTGTGACGTTACAGAGGGCAGAGGGAAGGAATGAACAGCTCTTACACATATTCTGATAACCCTTTGTATTATAGGGTAATGATTTAAACCTGAGTAAATACTGTAGGAAACCATGAATAAATAACAGCGAGGAACAGCTATATGGTTAAACGAGGCTTTTCTTCTTTTCTGTAGTCTGGAGTAAGAGGTATGCGCATTCATCTTGGACAAGGCAGCTAAGATTCTTGTGTGCGGCCTGCGCATCTCTGCTTTTCCAAGTCCAGCTTATGGTGGTGCTCAGTAAAGCTGTGGAGCCGCTGCACAGGGTCCAGCTGTGCACTCAGGTGAGGAGTTGTGCACCCTTCTCTCTTTCCACGTGTAGAGCACCTTGTCTCATTCCCCATGGCTTGTGGTGCTGTTGCATAAGCAGTAATTAAACCCAGTGAAAACAGGACTCAGAGACCAGAGGTGAGAGGAAGATTTATTACACTAGTGACTGCCAACTGGGTTTCTCCAGAATAGCGACCGGAACTCAGGGGCAGGCCTGTATACTCCTACAGAAGGCTGGCTGGCCAGCAAGCAGGAGACAGAGAGGCTTCTACATAGCAGGTCTGCTGAAACAATTTTCTCTTTTAGACAAAGCAAGCTTATAGCACACACCCAGTTTGTCCTTGGCCCTGTGTCGCTGTCTGCCTGCCTAGCAAGCAGGCTCTGTCTGTCCTAGAGAGTCAGCTTCACAGTTTAACGGTGCAGACCTAGTTAACCATTTCAGGTCCGGTCAGAGGGGCTCCTTCCCTGGGGATTTTCTACAACAATATGAGCATCTTCTGCCCTTTCTGCTCTCTTGCCTCCTCCATCTCACTGTTTGCCACAACTCCTTGGGCTTTGATCACAAGCAGGTTCCTGTCCTTTCAGCTTTCTCTGGGCTTAACCACTGGGAAAGCCCAGGAGACTGGCACAGAGAGGGTGAGGCGGAGGGACCTGCTTCCCTTGCCCTTCCCGCCAGTGTGGCCGTGAGCTGTGTTTGTGGGCTGTCTTCAGGTGCCGACTCTTCTTTCTTGTCTTCCTTGGTGTTCCACCAAAAAACTCTTCCCAGACCCTTGAGGCCTGGCACGAGGAGGGCTGGGCGGCAGCTAGACCAAGTTACTGCCTCTATTCACTTCCTGTTGCTGTGGAAACAAACCCAGAAACATGATGCCTTCAAACAGCACAAATTTATTATTGTACAGTTCTGGAGATGGAACTCCCACCTTCCTGGATGGTTCCTGTAGGTTCCTCCTGCTCTTTCCAGCTGTGAAGGCCAGCTGCATCAACATAGTATCTTTTCTCCCCTATTGTCTTATTCCTCACTGTGACTCAATACCCGACATCCACAACTTAGGGAGGAAAGAATTATTGTAGCTTACAGTTTCAGGAGGTCTCAGTGCATTCATGGGTGGGCAGCTGGAAAATGGTGGAATCACACGGTAGGGCTGGAGCAAGGGCAGGACCAGGGCCGGAGCTCCAGCAGCAGAGATCCTCACAACAGGGTGGTATACAGAGATACCGGGGGGGGTGGGGGGGGTGGTGGAGGGGAGCCAGCATATGCCCCTTCAGGTCAGGCCCCAACCCCCCACTCTTTCCAGCCAGGCCCCACCTCCCAACCCTACACAGTATCCACAGGAACATGAAGCTTTTGGGGGACACTTCAGATCCAAACCATGTGACACCTGTGATTGCTACTTCTGTCATCTTGTCTCTGTCTTTGGTCCTCCTGCCCTTGTGGTTATGTTGGTCCCACCCGGCTACTCCAGGTAACCTTCCCATTTCAAAATGCATTTTCTGCAAAGGGAGCATGGGACAAGGGACTGAAGAGTGGATGCTTGTGTTCTACGAAGACTCTGTCATTAGCCCTGTTTCTTAGGGCATCAGTTTCTGGAACCATGGTATGAGTATGCTTCAGATGCATTCACGTGCCACACTGTAGGGGCACTACCCTAGGAGTGCTGGAGAACCTGGGATGTGCATATATGCTGGGTGCCTTCATGCCTACGGCCCACACCAGCTTCTAAGTCTTACCCTGCATCTCTTACTTCTTATGCCTTCACACCAAATCAGCGTTCCCTACAGCCTGAATGTGGTGCCTGGAAAGAAAACCTTCCTGTGGGGACTCAGGCCCACCCACTTTGGCTTCTAATTTGAACACCGGTCTAAGCAATCAGAGCCTCAGCAGCCCCTCCCCAGAATTGCTTGGGAATCATGGCTCATTCTTGCTCCTCTTGTTCCCAGCTTCTCCTGCCCTTTCCCTGCTTTTATCCACATGCCTTCTCCTGCTCTTTCTCCAGCTTCCCAGTTACTCAGTCAACAGATATTTATGGAACATAGTTGACGAGGTACCAGAATTTAATTAAAAACACGATTTCTGCCCCGTGCATCTTTGTAAGGAAGCCATGTATCACATTCTCCGTCATACAGGGGAATGCCAGCACATCACATGTAAGAATGCCATTCAGACGGAAGTACTGCACGCAGCAAGATGACCTAGACGTGGGCCCGGGGAAGGCTTCCTGAAGAAGTGAAGCTGGAACAAGATAAAGACTAAATGAGCATTAATCAGGTTGAAGTTTGGCAAATTCAAGAGCCCTGTAACCCCAGCACTCCGGAGACTGAGATGGGAGAATTGCCATGTATTCAAGGCCAGCCTAGGCTCCAGAGCAATATTCTACACCCTCCCCCCGCAAAAAGAGAAAAAAACCTATGGTAAGGGGGATCTTGATCACTGAGGAGGTAAGAAGATCTAGCTAAGTGTCTGGAGCACAGAAAGTGAGAGAGAGAGTGGAGAAAAAGATGAACCAGAGTTTCAGGCAGAGTCGGCTTAAAGCAGAGTTTAGATTGAGTATGGATACTGTTTGTACTTTGAGAAAAGATCAGTTGGCTTCAGGGGTAAACTGAGTTGCAGGAGGGTCAAGAAATTTAAGAGGGAAAATCCTACAGGGCTTATAGAGAGAAAGAATGACTGATTTTTGGGTTGAGCAATAAATGGGCTGTAGTGTTAGCAGTGGAAAGTAGGGACACCAGGAAGAAGCTCCGTAAAGCTTATAGGGTGACATTCAAGTTAAAAATCACTCTGTAATCTCCCTCTGTCATCTGTGCTACTCCTGAACTGACATGTAGCCCAGGCTGGCCTCAAATACACAGTAATCCTCTTTAGCTGCCCAATTGCTGGGATAACAGGAGTGCCACCATATCTAGCTTTTGCCAAGAAAGCTCTTGCCTAGTAAGCATAAGGCCATTGGTCTGATCCCCCAACAGTTGGGAGACCATGGCAGAAGAATTGCTGTGTTTGAAGCCAGCCTGACCTACATAGTTCAGGACAAAACTAGACTATGAGCAAGACTCACTCTCAGAAATAAATAATCAAAACTTTAGGACCCTGCATAATAAGTTGCCAAAGTAGTAGACTCATTTTTGCTATTTATAAAAGGAAGGAAATACATAAGGAAAATTATTTCAAAGTAAAATACAGATTTTTCAATTAAATCAAGTTTATGTAAGCTCTCCACTACAAATTGCTTATGTTTTATTCTTTCCTTTGAAGACAATTGAAAAGATTTTAAACGGACCAGCAACAGTCTGAAAGTGGTCACTTGTGAGGCCATACCAGAGGTAACCTAAGACACCTTGTTGGGACCCCACTCTGCTTCTTCCTGATTTCTTGTCTTGTTTTGGAAGAGCATATGCCTGAAAATACCAGAATTCTTAGCTCACATTTGAGCCATCTGTTGGTAACCAAAGAATTGCATATTAGAAATACTTTACCCAGCCAGGCTTGGTATTGCACACATGTAGTCCCAGCTACTCAGGAGACTGAGGCAGGAGGATCACAAGTTCAAGGCAATCCTGGGTAATTTAGCAACATCCTGTCTCAAAAACAAATCATAAAAAAGAAATAATTGGCCCCCAGAATTTTGAAGGCATTGCCTTTTGAGTTTTATTCACTTAATCTGGAACTCTGTAATTTCACAGATCAAGTGAGAATTTATCAGGTTTTTCCATGTTTTCCACTCCCATGAATTCCATGAGGAACTAGCTATATATAATAGTATTATAATAGGCTCTGCTAATCACTATAAGCTCCCTTTCCCCTCCCCCAGGCCTTTGGTTATAAGGTATGATCAATTGGTGCCTGCCACCATGCATTGGTGCCTATCCAGTAAATTGCACTGAATTTAGTTTTCCAAGTCATGAGTCTCCACTGTACAGTTTGACCTAAATAGAAGAGTAATTACATGGTTCTCCATGGATGCTGGAGTTCCCTCTAACAAGTTTATTTGTCACAGGACTGGTAAGGGTAGGTCCTCTGGACTCTATTGAGGGGAGTGAATGAAACTCAACGGGCAAATTCACTCTGGTAATTTCTTAGCTTCTTATGTCCTTTCCTCTACAGTATACCAAAGTATGTTTGATATTTCCAGTTCACTTGCCATAAAAGCCACTTTTTCAGTCTATATTTCAGCCATCCAATGACACTTGGTTTCTTTTCTAGCCTCCTGAGCACTTGGTTCACAGAAACCAAAACTGCATTATGGACATAAACATGTTGACTCAGCTGAAATCAAAAATTTAAGAAGTAACCAGTCTCGTGACATAATACTCAAAACATCCAAGAAATAGTCCAGAAGTACTGATTATACCAAAAACTATGACATTATTAAATTACACAATAAAATACAGTCTTCAAGCACCAATACCAAGTGACATAGATGTTGGAGTTAACTGACAAAAATATTAGAGCAGCTATCATAACAATGCTTCAACTGGCAATTACAGATATTCTTGAAAAAGGTGAAAAATAAATTTCTGGCAAAGAAGTAAAAAATAAAAGGAAGAACTAAATGGAAAGTATAGAAGTAAAAAAAAAAAATTATAGTGAATGGGCCCAGTAAAAGACTAGAGATGACAGAGGAAAGATCAGAGAACTGGAAGACAAATGCAATAGAAATACTGTAGGTGTATTGGTAAAACTGGGTAACACATGCAGAAGAATGATGTTGGACCTTACCTGAAACTATATACAAAAAGCAACCCAAAGTGGATTAAAGATTTAAATATAAGATCTGAAACTGTAAAGCTATTATACACCACTACATTGGTCTAGGCAAAGATTTCTTGGCTATGAACCAAAAACATAAGTAACAAAAGCAAAAATTGATTGTATTACATCAAAACCGAAAAGCTGCTGCACAGCAAAAGAAACACTAGAGTGAAGATTAGAAGAAAATATTTGCAACCATACATCTGGTAAAGAATTATTATCCAAAATATGCAAAGTCCCAGCTCAGTAGCAAGAAAACAGGTACCCAACTTAAAGAACTGACAAAAATCTTAACATACATTTCATGAAAGAACATATACATGTGGCCAAAAAAGAGAAGAAAGATGCTCTGCAACATTACTTACTAGATAGTTACAAATATATAGGCTTATCAGTAGTCATTAGGGAAATGCAAATTAAAAACACAGCAGTTATCACCTTACCTCTGTTAAGTTGGCCATCGTTAGAAAGACAAAAGTAAGTGTTGGCTAGCAAGGATGTGGAGGAAAGGGTGCCCTTACACACTGCTGGTAAGATATATCTTAGTAGTCATGATGGAAAACATGGAAGTTCATCAGAACACTGAAATAAAATTACCATTTGATCCAGCAATCCCATGAATGGGTATATGTCCAGAGAAACTGAGGTCGGTATGACAGAGAGACATCTGCACTCCAGTACTCGTCGCCGAGCTGTTCACCATGGCTAGTATTATTTTCTGTTTTTCTTGTTTTGTCTTTTTTTTTTCTGCCTTTATAGGGGTTGTTTAAACATATTTTTAAATTCCACATTTATACATTGATAGAATTTTGAATTTTTACCTATTTGTAGTTTTTAGTGGTTGTTCATAGGTAAGTATTCCTACATAACTGAAATCTACTAATACCAACATTTTTCTATTCAGGCAAAGTGGAGAATTCCTCCAGTTATTTATCTTTATCCTTGCACTTTTAAAATATAATCGGTTTAAGTATTGCCTTTGTAGACATCAGTGCATTTATGCATATTATAATTTTTTGCTTCAACTACCAAACATAATTTTGAAATCTCATGAGCAGTATAGTTGGTTGTATTTGCCCTATTTTACCCATTCCATGCCTCTTTTTTCTTCCTGAACTCCTGAGCTTCCTTCTCTTTTTATTTCCTATTTGGAATACTTCCTTTGGCCTCCCTTTAGGGGGGAGACTACTGGTGACAGATTCTCTCAGTTATGTGTTGTCTGGCAATGTCTTTATTTCCCTTTCATCCCAAAGGATTTTTGGGGGATATAGAATAAGAACTAATAGTTCTTTTCTTTCCGCACGTGTAAAATTCTGTGCCACTTTCTTTTATCCTTCATTGTTTCTGATGAGAACTGTTGTGCTTTTTGTATCACTATCTTTCTATACATCATATATCTATTCCCACATAATGTGTCTGTTTATTTATCAGAAGTGTGACTATATGCCTTGGCATGATTTTATTTTTTCTTTGGTTGGTTGGTTGGTTGGTTGGTTGGTTTGTTTGTTTGTTTGTTTGTTTGTTTCTTTCTTTCTTTCTTTCTTTCTTCCTTTCTTTCTTTCTCTTGGGGGGGAGGGAAAGTTTATTTTAGGTCGCAGCTTCAGAAGGTCACAGTCTATTCCTAGGCAGCTGCCAACAGTGGAAGCGCATGGTCGAGGTGGAGGCGGCAGTTGCTGCGCACAGCACTACACACAGGAAGCCAGCTCCTTCAGCGCTGTCTTCTGCTCTTTCTCCCACACCTCTAGTTCTGAGATTGGTTCTCTTCGAATCATCTGTCACTGTTGTCAACTCCTTTGCTCATTTCTAACTTTGGAGCCGTGCCTAATTATAACCTTTGTTTCCTCAGGCTTGTCTGCAAGGTCTGAAATTCTGTCCTCACAATATTCTAGTCGTCTTCTCCTGCCGTCACACGTATTTTTTATATCCTCAGTTTCATCTGGATTTCTTTTTAGATTGCCACTTCTGTATCAAAATGTTCCTTCATATCTTGCATTTCCTTATTTACCTCAGCCAACTTTTTATTTGTGGCTTCAATACGCTCAGTGAGCTTTGTCTCCACTCGGACCATTATTTGCTTTAAGCCTGCTGATTGTTGCTTGCATTTCTTTGAGGATATCTTGTTTGAACTGGTTGTTTGACTCATTTATTTCCTTTTTGACTTCCTTCCGTATGAGTTCCACTATTTCAGGGCCTATGACATTAGTTTCTGGGGTCTCAGCCATCTCTGTGGGTGCCCTGTTGCCCTGTCTTCTTTCTGTGTTTCTGGTGTTGAGATACTTCACTTTAGTGGCCTAGCCAAGAGGTTTCTTTGAATGGCTATGACTGTTTGTGGTGGGGAGCCACAGTTGCTCCTTTTTCTGTACTAGGAGTAGGCAGAGAGGGAGGACCTAAGAGTCTGATGGCCTTCGACATGTCTTGTTCGTGCCCAGTCCCCTCAGCAAAGCTCTTCCACCTGTCCTGGCTTTTCCCCCCACCCTCCCTGGGCGGGCTCTCCACCCTCGGGGGTGCTTCCACTACACTGAGCCGTTCAGGAGGTTGGCAGCCCTCTTCTCTCTGCAGCCGCCTCTTGTGCCAGTTTCTTCCTAGGCACTGTTTAAGGGTGACCCCAAAATACCTGCTGTTCTCTACTGAGCTTTCTTTTACTCTAACCAGTTCAGTCTAGGCTCCTTTTTATTTATTTATTTTTTAATAGCGCCTGTTCACATCATTACCCCATTATGGGTGTGGAGTGCTGCTTCTGATCTGGGCTGCAGGAGGGCTTTTTCAGGGGGAGCTAACATTGCGTTTGTGGTATGTACTGCTTGCTGGTTCATTTTTCACAGGCTGGGGCCACCGGCTGCTGACAAGTCCCACCTCTCCCAGATTTGCGCTCCCCTCAGTCTGAGGTTCTGGCCTCTGGGCTTTCCTTTGTCTGTGGATGCCAGCAGCTCAGGGCCACGCCCAGCTGCATTTCTCTCATAGCTAAGTAGGTTAAACATTTTTTCATGTATTTATTGCCATTTGTACTACTTTTGAGAACTGTCTTTTCATTTCAGTTACCCAGTTTTTGATTGGGTCTTTTATTTTAGGGGGTATAATATTTTTCAGGTTTTTTTTTACATATTTTATATAATAGGCATCTGAGGAATAGCTGGCAAAATACGTTTCCCCTTCCTTCAATTTGCTTTTCATCGTGACTCTTTCATTTGCTGTGCAGAAGTTTTTAAACTTGATATAATCCCATTTGTTGATTCTTGGTGTTAATCCCATGCACGTTCAGTACTTTGTTAGGGAAGTAATTGCCTATGTTTATGTCTCGAAGTGTTTTGCCTTTTTTATGTTCCAGCAGGTTCAGTGTTTCCATTTTAGTACCTAGGTATTTGATCCTTTTGATTTGATGTTGGTATTTGGTGACAGAAATGGGTTGAGTTTCATTCTTCTGCTTGTGAATAATGAGCTTTCCCAGCACCATTTATGAAAGAGGCTGTCTTTTCTTTAGCATATTTTTTGGTCCTTTTGTTGAAGAGTAGATGATAGAGGGTTCTCAGGGTTTTCTCTTTATCCTCAATCCTGTTTCATTGGTCCACATCTCAATTTTTGTGCCAATACCATTTGGTATAGAGACAGGGTCTCACTCAGGCTGGTCCTGAACTCACTGTGGAGCCCAGGTTGGCTGTGAACTCATAGCAAGCCTCCTGCCTCAGCCTCCCCAGTGCTGGTCTTATAAGCATGCACCGTCATGCCCAGTTTATGTGGTGCTGGGGAATCGAACTCAGGTACTTAGCACTTGATGGAGCACTTGCCTAGCCACTGAGCCATTCCTTCAGAACCCCACCACCCCCCACTGTGGTTTTTAATCAATGTTGCTTTGTAATGTATTGATACCCAGTATTGTAATGCCTCCTGCTTTTGTTTTCTTGCTTAAGACTGACTGTTTTAGTTATTCTAGATCTCCCTAGTTTCATATAATTTTAGCATCGTTTTTTTCTAGGTCTGTGAAAAAAAATGGTGTTGGTATTTTGATTGGATTGCATTGAATCTGTATATCAATTTTGGTAGTGTGGCCACACTGTTGGTTCTGCTTTTCATTATCTAATGTTCTCTTCAATTTCTTTTCTCAGAGTACTGCAGTTTTCATTATAGAGGTCCTTCATTTTCTTCGTTAGGTTGATTTCTAGGTATTTAATTTTCTTTGAGGTTACTGTGAATGAGATTTTTCTGATCTCTTTTCCTGTATTTTTCTTCCCCCCGGGCCCCCACTATTTGTATTAATATACATAGGCAATACATAATGTTTACAATGAACTTGAGAATTTCGTGCACATATATATAATTCCTGTTTTTGACCCTCCCACACCCTCCTCATCCCTTCCCCCAACTCTGGCTATCACATCATGTGGTTCTATAGAATGTCTGTGTTCTGGGTTTCCCAAGTCAGAGAGACTGTATAGTACTTAACAAGTTTAATTTTCCGCATCTAAATCATTTCATTTAAGTCACCACTCTTTAGCTCAGCTTCCTATTCCTCGAATGGGCCGCAGTGGTCAAATCTTGATGCCTCTTCTCTGAGTCCAGCTGATCCCTTTATTGGGATATTTGCCAAAAGTTCTTTTCTTTTCTTTTCTTTTCTTTTCTTTTTATTTATTTTAATTTTAATTTTATTTTAATTTATTTTATTTCTATATTTTGCTATATCTTTGTTGATATTCTTAAACCTGGCCTCACTCGCCAGTCCACATAAGAAAAGAACTACAACCATGTAATTCAAAAGACTAGTAAATATGAGAAAGAAAACGAGAAGTTAAATTTCTATGCCTTAGCTGAATACTGGAAGGTACATGTTTGTACATTCACAGGGTTATCTTTATATCAATCAGTTTTCTTAGGATAAATTTACATCAAAGACCTAATAAGTGAATTGCTAAAATAAACAAACTTAAAACTATATCACACTGCTACATTAAATGAACTTAAATCTAAATCACATGAATGTACTGAAAGTAACAGATATGAAGGCAAATTTAGTTATTTCAGAATTTTTTAATTTTCATAACTTATTTACTCACATTTCACTGATTACTAACATTCTCCTAGATTTGGTTTATAATTTTATCTGCCTATTCATCCATATATTCATGCATTCATATTTTTAAAAGATTTTATGTCAATTCCCCATGTTGCATGTAATTATCTGTTTGGCACACTACTATACTATTACTAATAATAATGATGTGGGGAGATTTCACAGATTTTATAGAACACCTGGTACTGTTTTAGAAGTATATCAATCAAATGACTTAAATACCAATCTACTTTTTATTGCATTTTCTCTTTAGATGTTACCTTTCGTCCAAGTTATTTTCTTTCTCTCTCAAAGAGGATAAACTCACATTCAACATCAAAAAAGTGAATTGATTCATTAAACAAGTTAAGAATTTACCAATTTGCTACATTAAATGGACTTAAATCTGTATCGCATAAGTATACTACAGTTAGAACAATAGATAGATAGCTATGCTTGGTTATTTCAGATTTTTTAACTTCCATATATTGTTTACTCATTTTTCACTAATAATTAACATTTTGCCCTATTTAGTTTTTCCTTTTACCTATCAGTTCATCCCTAATTTCATGCATAGCCTTACTTTTTTCTCAGCTCTTTTTCCTCTACTTGTTGACTCTTTTTCTCTGGGGTCGCTAGTGTTGTAAGCCTCCCTTTCACTTTCTAAGTTTCCTTTATTCTCTGCAGTGCTGGCTTAGTGGCTGCAAATTTCTTTAAACTTTCTATATCTTGAAAAGGTTTAATTTCTCCCTTTAAATTAAAAGATAATTTTGCTGGATATAGCAGTCTTGGTTGACATTTATGTTCTCTCAGTGCTTTAATGACATTGCCCCATGATCTCCTGGCTTTTAGAGTCTGGGTTGAGCAGTCTGCAGTTATCCTGATGGGTTTGTCTTTGTAGGTCACCTTCTGTTTTTCTCTTGCATCTTTTAGTATTTTCTCTTTGTGTGGGGTTTCTAGCATTTTAATTATGATATGTTGTGATGAGGATCTCTTCTAATCAAAGTTCCTTGGTGTTCCATGTTCATTTCTTTTCTTAGATTTGGAAAATTTTCTTTCATAATTTCATTAAACATGTCCTTTAAGCCTTTTGTTTTGTCCTCAGTCTTCTCCTGGACTCCCATAATTCTGAGGTTGTTTCTCCTTGAATCATCTATCAGCCATTGTAATGATTCACTTTCTTTCTTATTTACTTTGTGTTCTTCACGGCCTGTATGTTACAGCTCAGTCACTTTATTTTTTGGGTCTCACATTCTATTCTGGAAATGTTCAAAGTAGTTGCTTATTATTTCCTGTGTGTTTTTCACTTTCTGAATATCTGCATTCAAATTTTTTATATCTCTGTTGTGTTCTTGTCTAATTTCTTATATTGCCTTCATTATCTTCTGGTTTGTATCTTCTTTGTTCTCCTCTAATTGTTTTTCAAGGCTTGCTTTTAACTTAGCTTTGGCATAGCTCTTGAGCTATCTGATTAATTTCTCGCTTTAATTCAATGAATATCTGGGCCCAGAAGTTACCATCATTTTTGCCATTTTCATCTTTGGATTCTGCAATTTCAGTATCCCTGTTATCATCTTTTGGGGTGTCAGGTCTTTTTGTATGAGATTTGTTACCATGTTTCCCCATGGTTCTGCTATCTCTGGCTGTCTCTGGTGCGCAGGAAGGAAGGATTTGGTGAAGACCCAGTCCTAGATGTCTCTGGAAGCCTCTGGCCCAAGGGACAGACAGGGTGATGGAATTCCCGGTCCTAGATGCCTCTGGCTTGCAGGGTGGCAGCGACCTAGAAGCCTCTGGTGTGTGCTGGAGGAACGGGGTGATGATCCCCCTTTTGAGGTATCTTGTTCACCCCTGCCCCCTCAGCAGAGCTCTCCATCTGTCCCGGCTTCCACTACCCTGAGCCATTCAGGGAACCAGAGACCTTTTTTTCCCTCTTTTCTCCTCTCTCTGCCACTTGTGCCAGTTTCTTCCTAGGCCCCGTTTAATGGTGGCCCCAAAGCCCTGGTGCGCTCTTCTGAGCTTTCTTTTACTCTAAAGGGTTCAGTCTTGGGCTCTTTTTTCCCCTTCTATTTAAAATGACTCCTGCTGACGTCACTGCCTGTGAGGACTGCTGAGCCCTGTTTCTGCTCTGCGATCCTGGGGCCTTTTCTAGGGGGAGCACACGCTGCGTTTGTAGTACACACTACCCACGGGTTGGTTTTTTAGGCTGGGGCCACCAGCTGCTGGCAATTCCCACTTCTCCGGATCTGAGCTGACATCAGGCTGAGGTTCTGGCTTCGGACTTTCCTCTGACTGTGATCTGTGGATGCTGGCAGCTCAGGACCACGCTCAATCGGCTGCTCTATTCCTCCACTTCCAATATGACTTCAGGATTTCTGACCTTCCTGCATTTTCCTGCCCATTGTTGGGGTGCTCCGTCCTCTCCCACCTCCATCAGATGTTCCAGGCCCACGCGAACTTTCCTCCATCCACAGCTGCCTGCTGTGGCTTCCTGGGCTGCTGGGATTTTCTTCTCTGCTTTTGATGTTCCTTTGGAGTTTCTGGCCTTCCCCTGGTGTCCTTTCTTCCCTAGCTACATTGAACAGGTATTTTCTAACTAAACTCTTGACCTTTTAAGTGGGTTGATGAGGAGACATTGTGCAGCTGTTACTCGGCCGCCATCTTGCCCTGTATTTTTCACTGTCACTGTACAAGAATGCTATCAATTTTTGTGTATTAGGTTTTTTCCCCACTATTTTTATTAATATACAAATGTAATACATAGTATTTGCAATGAATTTGGGTGTTTTGTACACCTGTGTATCATATCGACTTTACAATCCCTTCCCATTTTCTACCCTCCCGTACCCTCCCTATCCCTTTCACCATCTGTGGCTATCACTTCATAGGGTTCCAAAGAATGTCTGTGTTCTGGGTTTTCCAAGTCAGAGAAACCATACAGTGTTTAACATATTAATCTTCTGCACCTAAGTCATTTCACTTAAGTCACTGCTCTAACTCAGCTTCCTATTCCTCGAATGGGTTCGCAGTAGTTAAATCTTGATCCCTCTTCTCTGAATCCGACCAATTCCTTTATTGGGATATTTACCAAAAGGGTTTTTTCTATATTTTGCTATATCTTTGTTGTTATTGTTAAACCAGGCCTTACCCACCAGTTCACATTAGAAAATAACTACAAGCATGTAGTTCAAAAGACTGGTAAATTTGGCAAAGAAGAAGAAAAAAATTAAATTTCAAGTGCCTTAGCTGAATATTGAAAGGTATAATATTTGTACATTCACAGGGTTATCTTTACATCAATCAGTTTTCTTACGATGAATTTTCATCAGTGACCTAACAAGTGAACTGTTACGTTAAAACTATATCACATTGCTACATTAAATCAACTTAAATCTGTACCACATAAATATAAAGTGACAGACATGAAGGTAAATTTAGTTATTTCAGAATTTTTTTAACTTTCATAACTTATTTACTCATATTTCACTGATTAGTAACATACTTTTTTCTCAGCTCATTCTCCTCTAGCTGTTTTCACTTTTCCTCTGGGGTCGTTGATGACGCTGGCCTCCCTTTCACTTTCTAAGTTTCCTTTAAGTATTCTCCCCAATACTGACTCAGTGGCTGCAAATTCCTTTAAGCTTTCTCTGTCATGGAAAGTTTTAAGTTCTCCCTTTAAATTAAAAGATAATTTTGCTGGATATAGCAGTCTTGGTTGGCATTTATGTTTTTTTAGTCGTTGGATGGACATTGTTCCATGATCTCCTTGCTTTTGGAGTCTGGGTTGAGAAGTCTCTTGTTATCCTGATGGGCTTACCTTTGTAGGTCACCTTCTGTTTTTCTCTTCACTGCTTTTAGTATTTTCTCTTTGTGTTGGGTTTCTAGAATTTTAATTATGATGTGTCGTGATGAGGGTCTCTTGTGATCAAATTTGTTTGGTGTTCTATATGCCTGCAATAGTTCCATGTTCATTTCTTTTCTTAGATTTCTTAGATTTCTTTTCTTAGATTGGGAAATTTTCTTCCATTATTTCATTAAACATGTCTTTTAAGCCTTTTGTTTTGTCCTCAGTCTTCTTCTGGACTCCCATAATTCTGAGTTTGTTTCTCCTTGAATCATCTATCAGCCATTGTAATGATTCGCTTTCTTTATTTACTTTCTGTTCTTCGTGGCCTATATGTTGCCGCTCCGTCACTTTATTTTCTAGGTCTGACATTCTATTCTGAAGTTGTTTAAAGTGGTTGCTTATTATTTCCTGTGTGTTTTTCATTTCCTGAATATCTGCATTCAACTTTTCTATATCTCTCTTGTGTTCTCTAATTTCTTGTATTGTCTTCATTATCTTCTGGTATATTTCTTCTTTGGTCTCCTCTAGTTGCTTCTCAAGGCTTGCTCTTTGCTTAGCTATGTGTTGGTGTAGCTCTTTCACTGTCTATTTCCTGCTTTATTTCCTGCTTTAATTCACTGAATTTCTGGCCCCAGAAGTTACCATCATTTTTGCCATATTCATTTTTAGTATCCTTGGTATCATCTTCTGGGGTGTCAGGTCTTTTTGTAGGAAATTTGTAACCATGTTTCCCCATTTCTTCTTTGGTCTCCTCTGATTGCTTTTCATGGCTTGCTTTTTGCTTAGCTATGCGTTGGTGTAGCTCTTGCGCTGTCTGTTTTATTTCCTGCTTTTCTTCCTGCTTTAATTCACTGACTATCTGGGCCCAGAAGTTACCATCATTTTTGCCCTTTTCAATTTTGGATTCTGCAATTTCAGTATCCCTGGTATCATCTTCTGGGGTGTCAGGTCTTTTTGTAGGAGATTTGTTACCATGTTTCTCCATGGTTCTGCTACCTCTGGCTGTCTCTGGTGCGCAGGAAAGAAAATGGCTCCTGCTGACCTCACTGCCTGAGACGGCTGCTGAGCCCTGTTTCTGATCTGGGCTCCCGGGGGCATTTCTAGCAGGAGCGCACGCTGCATTTGTAGTACACACACCTGTGGGTTGGTGCTTCTGAGGCTTTGGCCACCTGCTGCCAATAATTCCTACTTTTCCAGATCCACGCTTACCTCAGGCTGAGGTTCTGGCCTATGGACCTTCCTCTGTTTGTGGACTGCGGGTGTCGGCAGCTCGGGGCTGCGCCGAGTCGGTTTCTTCTTTCCTGTTCTTTTGATGTGACTTCAGGATTCACAGGATTCCAGCATTCAGGAGGCTGCCTGCCCGCAGCCTCCTCTCTCTTGTTGTGTGTTCCATCCTCAGCTGCCTGCGGGTCCAGCCATTTGCAACTGGCTGTGGTGACTTCCTGGGCCACGGGGATTTTTTTTCTCTGCTGTTGATGATCCTTCAGAATTTCTGGCCTCCCACTGAGCACCTTTCAGGTTTTGGGGATGCTCCTCTCTTTCCTAGCTACACCAAACGTGCTTTTTCTAACTAATTCTTTGACTTTTTAAGTGAGTCGGTAAGGAGACATCGTGCAGCGCTGTTACTCTGCCACCATCTTGACCGGAAGTCCTGTATTAGTTTTATATCCTGCAATTTGGCTGAATTTATCAGTCCTAAGAATCTTCTGGTAGAGTGTTTGTTGTCCTATATGTAAAGGATCATGTCATCTGCAAATTAGGATAGTCTGACTTCCTCCTTTCCTATGCATATTCTATTTCATTCTTTTGTCTGATTGCTCTGGCTACGGTTTCAAGTACTACATTGAACAGGAGTGGTGAGAGTGGACACTTTGTCTTGTTCCTGATTTTAGGGGTAATGCTTCCAGTTTTTCCCCATTTATAATAGGATGGTGTTGTCTTAAATGGCTTTTTATCAGCTTGAGGTAAGATCCTTCTGTACCTGTTTTCATCATGCATAGATGTCATTGTATCAAAGGCTTTGTTTCTGTGTGTAGTGTGATATTCATGTGAATTTTGTCCTTGCTTTTGTTTATGTGGTGTTTTAAATTATGAATTACGTATGTTGAACCATGCATTCTTGGGATGAAGCCAACTTGGTTGTGGCTTATGATCTTTTCATAATTTGTTGCATTCTGTTGCAAGTATCTTAAGGATTTTTTTCTCTTTGTTCATTAAGAAAATTGATCTGTAGTTTTCTTGTTAGGTCTTTATCTGGTTTGGGGGGCAAGGTGATGCTAGCTTCTAGGAAGGATTTGGCAGTGCTCCTTCTCTTTCAATTTCATGGAGAAGCTTGAGAAGCCATGGTGCTATCTCTTCTCTAAAGTTGTGATAAAATTGTGCAATGAATCTACAGGTCTTGGACTTTTATTTGCAAGAGACTTTATTACCTCCTCAAGTTCTTCCTTGATTATTAGCCTATTGAGGATATTTATATCTTCTTGGTTCAATTTTGCTATCTCCTATATGTCTAGAAATTTTTCTAATTTTTTTAGGTTTCTGAATTTATTGGAATGTGAGTTTTCAAAATAGTCTTCATAATCTTCTGGATTTAGCAGTGTCTGTTATGATTTCATCCTCACCTTTTTCATTTCTTTTTTTCCTTTTCTTTCTTTCTTTTTTTCTTTTTTTTCTTTTTTTTTTTTTTTTTTTTTTTTTTTGTTGAGACAGGGTACTGACATTGAACACATGGAAATCTTCCTGCCTCAGCCTCCCAGGGACTACATTAGGCATATGCTACCATGCCTGGCTAATTTTTGTATGATGCTAGGGAATCTAAGCCAGGACCTTGCTCATGCTAGACAAATGCTTTTTCCACTGAGCTATGCACCTAGCCCCTTTAAGCATGTTTTTTAATCTACTTTGGAAAAAGTCCCAAGTGCTGGTGAGAAAAAGCTATATGCTATTTATATTAGGTGGAACACTCTGTAGATATCCATTAAGTCCATTTGGTTCATGGCGTGGTTTATCTTTGGTAATTCTCTGTCAATTTCTGCCTGGTCAGCCTTTCAAGAGTAGGGTGTTGAGGTCACTTACTAGGATTGTCCTGGGGTCTGTTTAACTCCAATAGCTTCTGTTTTATGAAATTGAGTGAACTGACATTAATGCACATATATTTATCATTGTGAACTATTCCTCTTAGATTGTTCCTTTTTGGTAAAAAGATAGTGTCCATCTTTGTTTCTTCTGATCTGTTTTGGTTTGAAATCTGTTGTGTCTGAGAATAGTACAGTTGTTCCTGGTTGGTTTTGGGCTCCAGGAGCATGGAGTATTAATTTCCACTCTTTTACCTTTAGTCTGTGTGCTTCTGTGTGGGTAATGTAAGTCTCTTACAGAGAACAAATGGTTGGGTTTTGTTTTTTGATACAATCTGCCAGATTGTGTCTCTTGATTCGTGAGTTAAGACCATTTTTTCTTTTTTAAATTGAGACAGAGTCTCACTGTAGCCCAGGCTGATCTTGAACTCACTATAGAGCCCAGGCTGGCCTTGGACTCACGGCAGTCATCCTGTCTAAGCCTCCCAAGTGCTGGGATTACAGGTTTGCACCACCTCACCTGGCTTATGTGGTGCTGACAAATCGAATTCGGGTACTTAGCACTTGCCTAAGTGCTTGCCTGGCAAGCACTTTAACCACTGAGCCATTCCGCCAATCCCGAGTGAGTTAAGACCATTAGCAGTGAACTTTATCTTAAGATTTGTTGTCATTGTCTTTTCTCAGTGTTGGTTCTTTGGTTTTTCCTTTTGACACATTTCCCTTTTCAGTGTTCTGTTTCTTCTGGGTTCCTTGATCTGTCTCTGCCTATAATTCCTTCAGGTATTTTCTGCAATGCTGGTCCAGGGGTCATAAATTTCTTTACAGTTTTTTTGTCTGGAAAATTTGTATTTTTCCCTTCAGTTTTCAGGGTTAATTTCCCCAGATACACCTGAGTTGACATTTGCTTTCTCTTAAAGCTTGAAACATGTTGTTCTGGGCTCTTCTGGCTCTTTAAAATTTGCATTACAAAATCTGCAGTTATTTGGATGGGCCTGCCTTTGTAGAATAATGTCTGTTTTTCTCTTACTGCTTTTAATATTTTCTCCTTAGTTTTATTTCTGAAAGTTTGAGTATAATGTGAAATGGTGAAGTTCTTTTTTTGATCAAGATTATTTTGTATATGCCTCTTCTTTGCCTAAATATTCATTTCTTTTCCTAGATTCAGAAAATTTTCTGTCATAATTTCAGTGAATAAACTTTATATACTTTTTTTGTGCTATCCTCTGCCTTTTCCCTCATACCCATAATTAATGATTTTTTACTCCCCTTTCCCCTTGTACCATGTTACCTCCCCCACATCTCCTTTCCTTCTCCACAAAATCTTTTTATTTCTTACATTTTTTTATAGTTTAGTTTCCTCATATGAGAGAAACCATGCAATATTTAACCTTCTGTGTCTGATTCATTTTGCTAATGGTCTTGAGGTGTATCCATTTTCCTACAAATGATTTAAATTTATCTTTATAACAGAGTATACGCCATTGTAACACCCATAATTCTGAGGCTAGTTCTCTCTCTCTCTTTCTCTCTCTCTCTTTCTCAAGACAGTGCCTCACTTTGTAGCCCAGGCTGGCCTCGAACTCATGACAGTACTTCTCTCTCAGCCTCCAGAGTGCTAGTATTACCAGGTGTGTGCTGCCATGCCCAACTTATGTGACTCTGGGGAGGCAAACCCAGGGCCTTCCACTTGCTAGACCAGTGCTTTAACTCCTGAGCTCCACCACCCCAGGCTCACTGAGTCACCCAGCAGCGGTTGTGCCCATCCATCTTGCTGTCTTCTTTACAGGTTGTCCAGATGCACCATAGAATTTGTTCACCTGGTCTTCAAAGTCTGATATTTTGTGCTTTTTTTTTTTTGAAACATGTCTTGCTTTGTATTCCAGGTGGCCCTGAATTCACTGTGTAGCCCAGGCTAGCCTAGAACTCACAGCAGTCCTCCTGCCTCAGCCTCCTAAGTGCTAGGATTATGGCCATGTGCCACCATGCCTAGCTGTTATGTGGTACTGGGAATTGGAATGCAGTCCTTTTACTTCCTAGGCAAGCACTCTGATCACCGGGTTATGACCCTTGCCCAAAGTCTGGTATTTTGTTCTTATAATATTCAAGTCAGCTTCTCTTATTTTGAATTGGATTTTTCATATCCTCTTGATTTCTTTTCAGATTTTCCTGTTATATACCACTGAAAGCCCACTGAGTTCTCTGTTGGGCATTGGCAGTGAGGGGGACACCAAAAGGCCCGTGGCCTCCATCATGTGTAGTTCATACCCAGCCCTTTGTGGAAAACTCCCATCTGTCCTGGCTTCCCTCCCCCACGGGCGGTGCTCTCCCCCGCTCTTGCTTCAGTCCCAGCCATGCGGGTGACTGGCCTGTTCTCCCTTCTCTGTGGCTGTTTCCTGTGCCACTTTCTTCTTAACCACCGATTACGAGTGTTCCCCGAGTCCCCAGTCTGCTGCCTATCTGTGGCCTCTTTTACCCCAAACAGTTTGGACTCTGGCTTTTTTCAAAACAGCTCCTGCCTCCATCACTCCCTAGTATGGCGCTGCTGAGAGCGCTTCTGCAGAGCTGGTCTGCTGCACTACAGGGATGCCTTTCCAAGGAGGAAGGTGATAGTCCGCCTGCAGTGTGCATGGCCTACAGGTTTGCTTCTCTGGGAGGCCAGAGCTGCCTGGCCACTGTGTGTTTCTGCAGCTCCCCGCTGTCTGGGCTTGCCTTATGTCTGTGGCTGCTGGCAGCTCGCTGATACCCTTGGCTCTTCTAACTGGTTTGGAGAGGCTTCCTGGGCTGGTGTGTTCTTCAGTCTTGATACTTCCTTGAGGTTTTAACTTCCCTGTGGCCTTCCTTCCATTGCTAGTGCTGTCCTCCCTCTTCAACTAAATTTAGTCGAATACACTGTTTTTAAACTCAAATTTTTGGATGAGCCTTTGAGGATACACTGAATGCGAGACCTACTCTGCTGCCAGATTTAACCCCATGACAATTTTAGAGTTGCGTAGAGAGGGGGTCGTTGTATTGTACACGGTCCTCCTCATTTCTTTTCAGTGCATTATGAGGGTTGCTCCCGGATGGGTTAACAGTATTTGGGGAAGTATTTCTAGATGCTGGGAAGCAGGCACATCTTGTGAATCCTGTTCTTTCTGTCTCCCCAGATGAGCCTTCATGGCTGTTTGTAAAGCCAAAGACCATGAACACTTCTTAGGTGAGTTGCCTTCATTTCCCGCTTTGTAAAGTGATGAATGTAGGAGGTTTAAAGGGGTCCATGCTTGAAATGAAAGGGGGAGTGAAACAGATCATCAGTTTTGAAGGAAAATACAGTTTTGTTGTGAGCTCAGGTTTGCCACAGCTCTATAAAGTCTTTTCAAAGTAGGTAAGTCCTGTCCGGTTACCATTTAGCTAAGATTTCATGTTAATTATGGATGCACATTGAATTGTATTATCTTTTGTATATCTATTGGAATAAAACAACAGCTATTTTCTTTATACATATTGTAAATAATTAGTGTTTTTCTAATGTTACCTTGAACTGCTTAGAGACCCTCATTGCTAATAAATGTGGAAAGTTGCTTTTTACTTATTTTCCCAGGATTTTTTGGCTCATACTTTATCTAGGATTTTATTCTGTATTCACAGACTATAGTCTCTTATTTCCTTGTTCAATCATCTTATCATGATTATAGTCTCATAAAAAAGAAAGGGGCACTTCCAAGTTCCTTTCCTGATAATTTACAAAATGAAAGCAATTTGTTATATATACATTTTGTGAAATTCATCTATAATTAATTTAAACCTTATAAGGGCTCTTTATCTGAAGATTTTTATTATTGGCTCAGTGTATGAGTCACTTCATTAGTTTGTTTATTCTATACTAGATTTATTTGTATTTCATTAATGTAATTTTCATCTTTATAGAAAATGATTCATTTTCGATTTTATGAGCTTTTCAATCATATTTGTATAGAATTTCAAATGATTTATTCCCTCTGCTATATCAGTTATTCCTTTTTTGATCACTTTTTAAATACTGGTTGATCTATTCTAAAACCTAGAAGTTTAGTGTCTGAAGGCCTCCACAGTTCTTGCTGGCAGTGTATTCTAAATATTGGGAGTAGATGAATATGGACTTGGCATATTTGTGCTCTCAGCATTGGCGCAATCATTTGTCAGAACATTTTGTTAAAGGCAATGTACTTTCTCCCCCTGAATTACCTTGGCACCAACTGTGGGATATCAATTAACTGCGTTTTTATGGGTCAGTGAGTGCTGAGATTACAGGTGTGTGTCACCAAGCCCAGCTTATGTGGTGCAGTGGGGTCAGATCCAGGGTCTTGAACTTGCTAGGCAAGTGCTTTGACTGCTTAGCTACAACCCACTGCTTAACAAAAGATAATTTTAAGAGTAACTCTTAAAAAAAAAATTCTGTCTACTGGATTTTTTTTGTCAGTACTGAGTATTGAACCCAGGGGTGCTCTACCAATGAGTTCACTTCCTACTTCTTTTTAGTTTTTATTTTGAGACAAGGTCTTGCTTAATTGCCCAGGCTGGTTTCAAGCATAAGCTCCTCCTGCTTTGACCTCCTGTTCAACTAGGATTGCAGTCAGGGCCGCTGCTCCTGGCTGTCTTGTCTCCGAAAGATAGACCAGTGAAGAAGTGCCGGAAGCAGAAACAATACAGGAGGCATCTGAGTAATCCTGACAAGAAATGGTACACACACAAGAAATGATAACAGTTACTTCAAGTCATTGAATTTTGGACATATTTTAAGGCAGAGGAGTAGTAGTAGCATGTGAGTTTCTTCCCCACAACCTTGCAGAAAGAAAAGGATGTAGCATTTTTAAACTTCACCAGTGTGATTAAAAGATGATAACTCTGTTTAATTTTACAAACTTTTGTTATAGGTGAAATGGAACCTTTTAAAATTTGCCATTGATTTGTATATTTTAAATATACTATCCAGTTCATCTTTATAGATATTTTTCTGTTATATGGATTGCATGTTTTTCTAGGGGTTTTATTTCCTTTTCATTTTTTTGCCATAGAGACACTAGGTATATATTGCCAAATTTTATTAGTTTTTTTCTTTCTGTTATGATACTAGGATTTTGAATCTTCATTGGGCCTCTTCCACTTTAATGCTGTAAAAGAATCATTCTCTTTAGTCTCCTAATTTTTATAACATATCTTGAGTACATTTTATTTTACCCTGCCCTGTGACATGACCTACAGCTCTAACTCTGTCTTCTCTCAGATGGCCCTGTTGTTAACTCTGTGAAAGTTGTGCTCCACCTTTCTTCATTCATTTGAGGTGTTACTTGTATTCGATTTAGGAAATCATAGACATTTGTTTCTATTTATGGCTTAGACTTTTGTTCTCTAGGTTAATGTATTTCATCATGTACTAAGACCACACTGGTTTAATTATTGAGGCCTTATCTAAGATTAAAATATCCAGTAGCTTAGTTTTATAATATTCTTATTTAACACTTTGAGCCAAGATAAGCAAAATTAATCACTACATGTGTAAAAATATTAACATGATAAAGTAATCTATGTTTGAAGTACATAACTTTGAGTTAAAAATATGAAATTCAATCTAAAATATACACTTTCTCATTTATCAGTTTTATTCACCCCCCCCCCCCCAAAGCCTGTGTTCATATTCTTTTATATTAAACTTGGCAGTGGCCACTAGGATTTTTTTTTTAATTCAGCACAATAACAGAGAAGGAGATCTATGATTACATGTATCAGATGATTTTGAAGAAATTTAATGTCAATGTGAGTTCTTAACATGCTAGGAATGGAGATGGTATTTATTAATTTGGTAAATAGCAGCTTTAAAAAAACTACTATATAGTTTTTCTTCATAAATGAAGGTAGAAAACTTTCCCTGAAAGATTAAAAATACTGTATTGGAAATCCAGTTGTACAAGGAAAATAAAAAAAGATACAAGAGTTGGAAGAATGGCTGGAGGAATGGCTCAATGATGTGAACTGATTTCCCAGCGCCATATAAGCTGGGTGTGGTGGTGCACGCCTGTAATCCTAGCGCTTGAGAGGCTGAGACAGGAGGAGTCCAAGACCAGCCTGGCCTCCGTAGTGAGTCCAGGACCAGACTGAGCAACAGAGAAAGACCTTGTCTTAAAAAAATAAATAAATAATAATAATAATAAAAGAATTGGGAGAAATAGAGCTCCCACTTTTTAGAGGTGACATGATGGCATGTATAAAAAATTTTACATATTAACTGTTAAAATTACTGTTAGCAATTAACTGGATACAATGCCTATATAAAATAAGAGAAATTATCTATATCCTATTAACAAACAATTATAAAATGACAATTATAAAATGTAAACTGTGTACTTCGTTATCATCTACAGAAGCATCATAAAACTTGAAATACAAGAACAACTTAGTGCTTCCTCCCTTGGCAGCCCTGCGCTTCCGGCACCTTTCCCAACCTTTAGTAAGCCCCGTTTTTTGTTTTTTGTTTTTTGTTTTTTTTTGAGACAGGGTATCACTCTGTAGCCCAGGATGGTCCTGAACTTACTATGGAGGTCAGGCTGGCCTTGGAGTTGGCACCAGGTGTGCACCACCCGCCCAGCTGTATGTGGTGTTGGAGAATCAAACCCAGGGCCTTACACGTGCTTGGCAAGCACATTGACCGCTGTGCCATTCCTCCAGCCCTGTGTAAACCGTTTTCAGAAGATGTCCTGCAGATGGTTTTCCTGCGGTCGCGGACCACCCCAGGGACTTCAGTTTTTCCACATCTTACTCACCTTGGGGCTTGGGCCTCTGCCTGGCCTCACGCCAGTGCCTGTCCCTCTTGCCCACTTTTGTGTTTACATGAGATCATAGGCAATCCGGCCCCATTTTTCTTGTCTAATTCCAGCTTACTCTCTGTCTTCCAGACTTTGTTCACGTTTCCAGCTTTCTCTTGAGATGCTTTTCCTCTGTTGCTCTTCGGTTACACAACTACAGTGAATGTGACATTTTACCGAAGTAGATTGTATGAGGAAGAGTGTATAAGTGCATATGGTTGGCCTGTTTCCTTAAAGTAGAAGAATCTGCTTGCAGCTGTGTCTTCTGTTAATTTCCAGTTGACTCTCTCTCTGATTTTTCTTTTCATCACTTAGAAATTCTTTAACCTTCATGTCCTATTCTTTTCTGTCTGTCTCATGAGTGCTGCTAGTCTCTTGAGTTCTGTCCTCAGCGCTTTTTTTCCTCAGCGTCTGTGTCCTGTCTGAGCCAGTTCTTCTCTAGTGACTTCATTTATCTTCTTAATGACTAATATCTGCTATGTCATTAAATTTTCATTCTAGACCTCTCTTCTGTGTTCCACAGCAATAACACCAAAAGTGGAGTTGATAAGTGCATCTCTGTATTCCACAGGTATTTTCAATGGAAAGAACTTCTGTTCTGCTGTGGTCTTCCGCCCAGCCTCTTGTTTATTTTTCTATCTGCATGTATGGTGTCAGTAGATGATGCAGCATCAGTATGCATAGCTGCTCTATAGAGTTATAACCACAGCTCACTTCCCCTTCCTCTCTGTGGCTTCACCCTAGTACAGATAGCTCTTAAATCATTCATATATATATATATATATATATATATATATATATATATATATATATATATATATTGAGAGAGAGAGTCTCGCTGTATAGTCCAGGCTGGTCCTGAACTCACTATGTAGCCCAGGCTAGCCTTGGACTTGGCAATCCTCCTGCCACAAGCTTCCTGGTGCTGGGATTATAGGTTTAGCTTAATGTGGTGCTGGAGAATCGACCCCAGGGCCTTGCACTTAGTAGACAAGTGCTTTAACCACTGTGCCATTCCTCCAGCCCCTTAAATTATATATTTTATTTTGCTGCTTCGGGCCAGTGTTCAGACAGCATAGTGGCTCTTACTGGGGACAGCTGCTGCCCAGGAGACACCCAGCAGTGTTTAGGGATATTTCTGGTTGTCACAACTGGTCGTATTATTGGCATTTAAGGATAGAAAGCAAGAATACTGCTATTAAACATGCTGAAATGAAATCGTCTGGCCACACTGAAGAAACCTCACTCTAGAGTGTTCTTCCTGAAAGGGAGCCTAGTGATGTGTATGATTTCTCTCAGGCTGACACTAACCCCGTGAGATCCCTGGTTTGGGGTCTATGCTTTGCACACTCCTTAGCATAACTCATTGGCATATGGGAAACATATAGGGGGTCTTATTTGAAATGATTCTGTCTAAAACATAAATCACTAAGCCTCTTTAGTGTGTTAGATGACAATACATGTGAATATTGTAAAAATAAATCAGAGTATGAAAATATGTGTCCTAGTTATGGATCCCCAAAGTATAAGACAGAATTAAGGCCGTTAAAGTGCATCCTTCAGAGCACTTTATTTTATTCTTTCAGCAGTAGGAGTTAGTTTCAAAAAATCATTTCCTGTCCCTGATTTTTGAGCCATCTCACTGATTAAAAATGTACTGTTACAGGCATTGGTGTCGTTCAAGGATGTGACGGTGGAACTCATGCAGGAGGAGTGGCGGCAGATGGGCCTTGCTCAGAGGACCCTGTACGGAGATGTGATGCTGGAGAACTACAGCCACCTCGTCTCTGAGGGTGAGTGCACCTGACCACGTGACTCCCTCTACAGTGCAACTCTTTTTTAAAAATATTAGTCACTTTCGCTGAAATGTGTTTAACGAAAATTAAAACTGAGTACTTTCAGTTGTAAAAAAACATATACACTTGATTACCACCATCAGAGTACGGTTTGGATTATTTCCATTACACCCATAAGGTTCTCTGCAGCCCGTACAGTAAGTCGTCGCAGTCTGTCACTGCTCCCTTGACCTCCAGCAACCACCGAGCTGCTTCCTATTCCATTAGTTTTGCCTCTGCTCATATTTCATTTAGATGGAGTCGTAAGCTAAATTCTGTTGTCAGCTTCTGCCGCTTGACTATTGCAAATAAAGCTGCTATGAACATTCACATACAATCTTTGTGTCAGCATGTTTTTAGGTTTCTTGTGTAATACCCAACATGTTCTCTCTTTGTGTATATTTAGGAGTGGACTTGTCAGGTCTCCGGGTTGTTTTATAGGTAATGTTATAAGAAACCGTCAGCTGTTTTCAAGTAGTTGTGCTGTTTTTCATGCCCACAAATAATTTCTGTGAATTCTAACTGCTCTCTGGTCACCAACATTCTGTAATCTGTTATTTTTAAACATTCTGGCTATAACCTGGTTGTATTTTGTTCAATATAATTTCATTTTTCTAATAATGTTGTATGTCTTTTAATGTGTTTTTTTGCCATTCATAAATCTCTAATGACTAATGGTGGTGCACACCTGTAATCCCAACACTCTGGAAGGATGAGGCAAGAGGATCACAGGTGCAAACCCAGCCTGGCCAACTCAGTGACTCAGTAGGACCTTATCTCAAAATGAAAATAAAATTGAACTGTAAGGACTGGGGGTGTAGCTCAGTTTAGAGTCCTTGGGTTTAAGCTCTGCTACTAGAGGAAAAAAAAATCTCTAAAGGAGGAGTTAACCAAATCTTCAGATCACTTTTTGCTTAATTTATAGTTTTTGGGTTTGTTTTGTTGACCTTTATTAGATATGCATCTTGCATATTTTTCCCCTCCATGTCTGGCTCGTGTTTTTATGAAGAAAATGTTTTCAATTCTTATTCTTTACTTTTTGTAAAATAGATTTTGAGTTTTTAATAGACAGATAATTTTACAAAGGTATGGGACACACTGTAATGTTTCCATACATATATACATTGTGTAATGATCAAAATAGGGTAAGGATATCTATTGTCTCACATGTTTTATCATTTCTTTGTGGTAAAATATTCTTCTAGCCATTTTAATATACTCTTTCCAGGTTGGTCCTGAACTCTCGTGTAGCCATAGCAGTATCTCCTGCCTCAGCCTCCAAAGTGCTGGTATTAAAGTGTGCATCACCACACCCAGCTTATATGGCACTGGAGAATCAAACCCAGGGCCTTGTGCTTGCTAGGCAATTGCTTTAACTGCTGAGCTACATCCACAACCTCTACTTTTGTTTTCTTAATAGCACTAGGAATTGGAATTGAACCCAAGAAGCACTGAGCCACTCTGCCAGCTCTTTGTTTTATTTTTAATTTTGAGACATGGTCTTGCCAAATTGCTTAGTCAGAGCTTGAGCCCGCAGTACTCTCTCCTCGGTCTCCCAGAGTGGCGCCGCCACAGCTACCCCAATACATGATTAACCGTGGTCACTCCGTTGCGCAGTTGGCCTTCAGAACTTACTCTTTCTGTCTGACTGAAAATGTGTACCTGCTGACCAGCCTCTTCCCTTTCTTCTCCCTCTCTCCAACTGCTGGAAACCACTACTGTAAAGATCGGCTTTGTAGTGTAAATGAGATCAGGTGGTGGTTGCCTTCCCATACATGGTTCATTTTACTTAGTATAATGTCCACCGGGTCTATTCATGTTGCAGATAACAGGGTTACATCTTTTTACAACTTGATAAAAATCCATCATTTTTATGAATAATACATATTTTTGAGACAGGGTCTCACTCTGGAGTTCAAGCTGGTCCTGAATTTACTATGTAGCCCAGGTTGGCCTAGAACACACAGCAGTCCTCCTGCCTCAGCCTCCCTACTGCTGGAATTACAGGTATGCACCCCCACTGTAAACTTAAATAAACCTTTCTTCTCTTAAGTTTTGGAGTCGGTAATTTTGTCCCAATAATGAAAAAGTAAGACATCCTTCAAGCAGGTAGAACACAATTATGCACTCTAGTGAGCTGTGCCTAATAACTTCCTTCCAGAGAGTACAGAATGTACAGGGGAAAGAGTAATGTTCCAGTGATGACCACTGGCATCCACTCCTTAGCCAGATGAGCCAGGTTAGTGTTATCAGTGGTAAGCCTGCTGAAACACACACCCATGATGAGGTGGGATAAAAACAGCAAGCATTTAACTCTGGGGTCCTTCTCCCAAGTACCTGTAACCCCAGTTTAGCAGTGTGCTGTGGTTTCAGTCTGGAATGTCTTCCATAAAGCCTCGTTTGCGTGGAAATTTTTTGATTATGAAGGAACTGCATTCATTTGTGGATTAGTCCACTGGTGATTCCATGTGCTCTCAAGGAAAGGCGGGCATCTAAGGGGCACAGTCCAGGAGGATGTATTCTTGTCCTATTCCTTCTCTGCTTCCTTTCTAGCATTCAGTGAGCTGCCTTCTTCCACCCCAGGCCTTTCCATCATTGCAGGTCTACCATGCATGGATGACAGAGATCTCTGAACTATGGGCTAAAATAAGCTTCTCCTTTAAGTTGTGGGTGTTGGGTGCTGTGTCCCAACAACAAGAAATTGACTAAAACACTATGAGGAAAACATCAGACAACTGCAAATTGAAGGGTGGTCTATAAATACCCTTTGAACTGTTCAATGCTATGAAAAACACAGCAAGTCCCTTGCAACTAGGAGACATGATGACTACAATGTATGTAGAATCCCGAGTGAAGTTCTGGAAAAGAGAAAACATATTAGGTGAAAAAAGATCTGATTAAAATATAGACTCTATTTAACAATGTGTCAATGTTATATTATTAGCTGTAACCAATATGCCATAGTAGTTTAAGGTTTTAACAGGTTGCAGGATATAGGGAAATTCTCCATTCTATTATTGCAATTTCCTATGAATCTAGAGCTAGTCTAAAATAAAATTTCACTTTTTAAAAATCGGTGTCTGTGTACAGCAGCAGAATGGAGAAGATACGGGAGAGAATTCATAGAACCTCATGATAGGAAAATAGAAATGACTAAGCCTCATGGGAAATAATGAACAGAACCTTCAGGGGACCATGAGTTACAACAAAGTCTGTAACATTTGTGTTGTTGGAGTCCTACAGAAAAGCCAAAAATAAATTAGAAAAATAATAACATGGTACTGGCACAAAAACAGACAGGTTGACCAACGGTACAGAACTGAGGATTCAGAGACAAACTCAAGCACCCTCAGCTACCTGATCTTTGATAAAGGAGCCAAAAGCATATACTGGGACAAAAGATAGCCTCTGCAACAAACGAAGCTGAGAAAATGGGTATTCATATGCAGAAGAATGAATCTAGACACACCTCTCACCAAGCACCAGAATTAAATCAAAATGATGAATCAAAGACCTAGATATTAAAACTGAAACACTGAACCTTCTGGAAGACAAAGTCAGCAAAAAATCTAAAAGATATAGGTGTAGGCAAAGACTTTATTAGTAAGACACCCAAAGCAAAAGATATAGCCCTCAGAATCAACAAATGAGATTATTTCAAATTAAAAAGTTACTGCACAGCAAAGGAAATTATCAACAGAGTAAAGTGAGAACAGACAGTGGGAAAATAATATCACCTATACTTCAGATAAGAAGCTAATAACTAAAACATACAAGGAGCTGAAGAAAAACAGATGCCTCAAATTCAAAGACCCGATTAAAAAATGGGCAACAGAAATGAATAAGCAGTTCTCAGAGGAAGTCCAAATGACCAGTAAGTTCATGAAAAGATGTTCGGTACCCTTAGCCATTAGAGAAATGCAAATTAAAACATCACTAAGATACCATCTAACCACAGAGAGAATGGTGTATATCAAGAATTGGAATAGCAATTGGTGCTGGTGAGGTTGTGGAGAAAAAGGAACCCTCTTACACTGCTGGTGGAATGTAAACTGGTAGATCACTATGGAGGGCAATATGGGAATTCCTCAAAAGGCTAAAAATAAATATTCCCTTTGATCCAGCGATACCTCTTTTGGGAATCTTTTTAAAGGAATTAAAAGTCTCATATGAAAGAGATACATGTATACCCATGTTTAAAGCAGCACAACTAACAATATGTAAAATGTGGAAGGTACCAGAATACCCATCAACAGACGAATGGATACATAAACTATGGTATATGTACACAATGGAGTACTGCTTGTCTATAAAGACAGGTAGGTCAGAGGCTTTTGTAGGTAAATGGATGCAACTTGAGACTTTCATGTTCAGTGAATTGAGTCAGGCGCAGAAGGTTAAATACCGCATGTGTTCTCTAATATGAGAAATCCACAATACAGTCATTTCATAGAACTAAGTGGGGCTGGGGGGAATAGTGGAAAAATGGGGAGGGGGAGGGTATGGGGGAATGGGGAGTCAAAAAGGGAGGGGGAAAGGGTCTATAATTTTGATGCACAATATATGTGCACAAAATAAGTTCAATGTAAATATGCATCACATATATACACATCAATAAAATGGGGAAAAAACGTGAATCGAAAGTAAAGTGCTAATTAACAATAGGTTCTAATGGGGCAGTTTCTTTTTCACCTGAATCTCACTTTGAAATACATTTAATACTCATTTGATCATCTGGAACTTCTCCAATCTACTTGCTTGAATGTTCAATTGCATATCATGACACTTATAAACTTCATTTAATTTTTGCTATGGAACTGGAAAAAAAATAATGGTAGGAATTCCCCAAATTTGGCAAATGATTTAAGCCTACCAACACAGGAGGCTGAGCAAACTTAGTACAGGATGCACTCAAAGCAGCATATGCCAAGAAGCATGGTTACCCGCCATCTGACACCTAGACAAAGGAAAAAATCTTAAAGCAACAGGAGGGTAACCGTATCTTATCGGGGAAAACCAATTAGAACCGGCAGTAGGTTTCTCATCAGAAACCATGAAACACATTTTTCAAAAACTGAAAGAAAAAAATTGTCAACACAACTCCATAACTTTTGGAAATGAGAGGGAACTTAAGGTAGTCTCAGATAAGAACAGCGAAGAAATTGTTCCTAGCATGTGTGGCGTGAAACAATGGCTCAAAAGAAATTCCTGGAACAGAAAACCGTAAAAGGAATCCTGGCATATCAGGAAGAACAATGGAAAGAGTAAACATCAATACAAGTAAACACAGTGGAGTTGGCGTTCCTTTGGGTTTTCTCGTTTTCGTTTAACAGTTGAAGGAAACATTCTAACCATGCCAGGTAGGATTCTCAGTATATCATAGAGGAAGCATTTACTGTTATCACGTTATTAACAGGGAGCAATAAGGGAACTTCAGGGGTCTTTTTATCTTTACACTTATGAACTGGTAAATTGTCAATAGCAATGGACTATGATAAGTAACATACAACTTAGTATGTAGAATAATTACTGAAAAAAACTTTGCAAAGTTGTATACTTAAAAACTCACTAGTTACATACAGTTAAATAAAGATGAATGTTTTTAATGTTGAGAAAACTCACAGAAAAGCCAGGAAAATGAAAAACAGAGAAGACAGAGTACAAATAAAATGGCAGACTATGCACTAACGTTTTAATAATTCATAATCTAAGTACATGAATTAAGAGGTTGAAAATTTTATATATATATAATGGCCAAATTACATGGTGTCTAATAAATTCACTTCAAGACTTCTGGACAAGATAGTAGCCAGGTAGAATCCACCTTTCAATGGCTCTTTCAAGGCCCTTCCAAAAAGTTGAAACATAATTTTAAAAACCTGCTCAATTTAGCTTGGGAAAGAAAAGAACTCCAGGAATGAAAAGAGAGCCAGTGGGACAGTTAGAACCTCAAGGGAGCTCAGAGGCTAAAGACCATGCCAGTCCAGGAAGCTGCCCCAGACTGCCTAGGCCAGGCAATGAGCAGCAGTGAGCAACTGGCAGCTGAAGGTGTGAGGTAACACCAAGGAACCAGAAGTCACACGAATAAATAGCAGCTGGGCACACCAGCCTCCAGAAGAAGCAAGCCTGTGAGTAGTAGGAAGTGCCATACGAGGAAGCGACATGATCAAGAGCCATTTTGGAGAATCCAAGTTGAAACTATTTTGAGTAAAGAAAGCCACAGACAGGTCCCGTACCAGGGACTTGGGGGCAGTCTTAACTACTTCCTGGGAAGGAGCTAGCCAAGAGACAGTCACAGGAAAGGGACGTAGGCTGCTGATCTATTCAGGCCACAGAAAGAGTGGGTTTTGGAGGGCATAGAGCTCCCTCCCCCAGCCCCCATCGAATAGAGAAGCCATGACAGATGGGAGAAGTTTGCCAAGGGGGCCAGATGTGAATGAAATGGGTTGGGTGCTATCAGACTGTTAGGTCTCCCTTGCTGCATACTCAGCTTAGAACTCAGTGTGCTTTGGGTCCCTCCCACCTATGCTCACAGATGTTCAGAGAAACACCTAAGCTGGACCATTAAAAGTGATGTCCCTCAGGCAAGAATCACATCTGCAGATTCAGTCACAGGAAGGATGGTGGCAGATATGACCAGTGGACACACAATGAAAACTGGCCAATCAGTTGGTTACAATTCTTTGCTCCCCTATGTCTGGAGGACAGTGACCGCCAACACCATAGGACGGGGAAAGAGAGTACCTATCCAAATGATTCAGCACAGTGAACAGTTTTGGACTCATCTCAATTATTCTTTTAGAGACAGTTTTTCTTTTTAACTTGACTGATCTATAATCCTTAGCAACGGAAGCATGAGAGACACCTGTGAAAACATGTAACTCCCTAAAAGGTCCTGAAATATTGGAACTTTCAGGAAAGGAATTCAAAAAACAAGTGGACCATACAGTCGGTCAGTTCAAACAAGACATACTTAAACAAATGCAAGAAATGCTCAGCAGGCTTAAGGAAGAATTTACTAAAAAATGCTCTTAATTGATTAAAGTTTAGTGAGTTTATAGAAGACATGAACAAAAAGATGACTGCAGTCAGCAGGGCAATGTAAGATATGAACTACTTTGGCATAGAAATAGAAAATCTGAAAAAAAGCTGAAATTCAGGGTATTAAAAATTCATTTGAAAGCATGGGAAACTATCATACCTTGAAGACAAGATTAAAGAAGTAAATGATATACTCAGAGATAGCCTCAAAACAAGAGAGCAGGGTAGCTTCATACAGCGGATGCTGGATGACTCAGAGAACCAACCTCAGAACTATGGGTGAGAGAAAGATAAAATGACAACACAAAAGACATAAAGAATTTATTCACTGAAATCCTAGCAGAAAATTTACTGAACCTATGAAAATAAATTAATATTGAGCTACAAGAGACATATAGAACACTAAATAACCTTGACCGGGGGAAAAAAAAGCTTCACTACATCACATTATAATCAAAATCCCAACAATTCAACACAAAGAATATTAGAAGCAGTAAGAGAAAAACAGACATTATTCCATCAAGGTAAGTCCATGTACATAAGTGCAGATTTCTCAACAAAAACCTGAAAGATCAGAAGATCCTGAAACAAAATCTTTCAAGCTTTAAAAGAAAACAAGTATTAACCCAGGCTGATGTATCCAGCAAAGTTATCCCTGAAAATTTAAGAAAAAGTTTAAAAAAAATTTTTTTTGGCAAAGAAATCCTGTAGAAACTTACGACCATTAAACCAGCAGTACATAAAATACTGGTGGGACTAAGACAGAGCAGAGCAGCATCAAGGAGCCCAGAAAAAAAGGGAACATCAAAAAGGAAGTTTAACAAAAAGAAGAATCAGAGAACTAACCCTGAAAAAGCAAGACAATGGCAGGGTTCAGCAAATACCTTCCAACAATAGCTTTGAATGTTAATGGTCTTAACTCACCAATCAAAAGACACAAAATGGCAGATTTGATTGAAATCAAACCCAACCATTTCCTGTTGCAAGAGACGTACTTCACCCACAGAGAAGCACACAGACTGAAGGTAAAACGATGGAAATTAATAATACTTCATGTAATTGAAGCACAGGAAAAAAATGTGGGAATAGACACAGCAAATCAAAACATCAGAAGAGACAACAATGGACACTATATACTGGTAAAGAGAGCAATCCAACAGGAAGGGCTGACAATTATATTTACACCCAATTTCATAAAAACTGCAAGACATGAAAGGTCAGATAGGCCTCAGTACAATCATAGTATTGGATTGCAGTACTCCACTATCACAAATAGATAAATGAACCAGATTAAAAAAAAACTGAAGAAAATAGGTATAAAAGAACTTACATCCAGATGATAAAAAACAATTTATAACAATCCTTCTGCCAGCATTATCCTAAATGGGAAAAAACTAAAAGCATTTCCCTTCAAATCAGTAACAAAACAAGGGAGTGCACTCTCACCACTCCTCTTCAATACAGGGCTCAAAATCTTTGCCAAGGCAATCAGGCAAGAGACTGAAATAAAGGGACTGTGCATAGGAAAGGAGGAAGTTAAATTATCCTTATTTGCAGATGACATGATCCTTTATGTAGAAGACCCCAAAAATTCCACCAGAAGACTCTTGTAAGTAATAAACAAGTTTGGCCAAGTTGCAGGTTACAAAATCAGTAGCATTCCTGCACAGCAACAATGGTAACACGGAGAAGAAGACAGAAGATCTCATTTACAGCAGCCTCACAAAAATTTTAAATACCCCGGAATTAAGGGAGTGAGGGACATCTAAAATGAAAAGTACAGTATTCTGAAAAAAGAAATTGAAGAGAATATTAGAAAATGGAAAGACATCTCCTGTTCCTGGATTGGCAGAAACAATACTGTCATAATGGCCATACTACCCAAACTGACATACAGATTTAATGCAATTCCAATCAAGATAACAATGGTATTTTTCAGAGAACTAGAAAAGTGATCCTAAAGTTTATGTGGAACCAGAAGAGAGCCAAAGCAATCCTAAGCAACATGACAACAGCAGGAGGCATCGCTGTACACAAACAACCCCAAGCACTCTTGGCCATGCGATCGTTGACAAAGTGGTCAAAAACATACACTGTAGAAAATACAGTCTCTTTAACAAATGGTACCGGGAAAACTGGCTGGTCATATGCGGATGGATGAAAGTACACCTGCATCTTTCACCATGTACCAAAATCAAATCAAAACAAACCACAAACCTAGACATTAAATTGGAAACACTGAACCTGCTAGAAGATGAAGTAAGCAAAACTCTTGAAGACATAGGCATAGGCGAGGACTTTCTCAACAATACACCTGTTACACATGAGATAGCACTAAGAATCAACAATGGGATTAAATCCAATGAAAAGCTCCTGAGGAGCAAAGGAAACAGTCACCAGAGTGAGGAGAGAACTGACAGAATGGGAAGAAGCTGCCAGTTACTCCTCAAGTAAAGGACTATTATCTAGAATATAGAAAGAGCTGAAAAAAATAAACTTGACCTCCAAAGAAGACCCAGTGAAACAGTGGGAAATTGAAATCAATAAATAGTTCTCAGGAGAGGAGTCCAAATAGCCAATAAATACATGAGAAAATATTCAGCATCTTTAGCCATCAAAGAAATGGAAATCAGAATAACACTGATATTCCATCTAATTCTAGTAAGAATGGCTGATATTAAAAGCTCAAAAACAAGAAATGCTGGTGAGGTTGTAGGGAAAAATGAATCCTTCTGCAGTGTTGATAGGACTGTAAACTGGTACAACCATTATAGAAAACAAAAAAGAGTCCTCAAAAGACTTAAAACAGATATCCCGTTTGACTCAGGTATCATTCTTCTGGGTATCTTCCCAAGAGTTAAAGTCATCATTACAATAGCCATACATGCATACCTATGGTGTATAGCAGCACAACTGACAATAGATAGATCTTGGAAGTAGCTGATACGTCCATCAACAGATGAATGGATAAAGAATATGTTGTATATTTACACAAGGAATAGTACTGTGCCATGCCGAGAGATAAATTTGCATCATTTATAGGAAAATGGATTCGCCTTGAAACTGTTAAGCTTAGTGAAGTGAATCAGATACAGAAGGTTAAATATCACTTGTCTTCTCTAATATAAAAATAACCATGAAAAAAGTAGAAGAGAGATGGAAGAAAGTTAAGAAGATAAGCTTTGTGGAGAGGGAAGGGGTATTTGCGGGAATTGGCAGGAAAGGAAAGGGAAGTGACAATGACCAAGATGTGGCATGTAAGTACACCTGTTTATGAAGCTGATTTTTATTATGTACTGTAAACACACGCTTATAAAAGTATTAAAAAGAATTCAATAAACAACATATGTTCATGAGGTCGTGGAGTAAAAGGAACCCTTCTACAGTACTGGTGGAGGTGTTAAGTGGTACAGCCATTCTGGAAGGCAGTATAGAGATTCCTCAAAAAAAATGAAAATAGATGTCCCATTTGGCCCAGCTATACCTATTCTAGGAATCTTTCCAAAGGAGTTAAGGTCATCATACAACAGTGATACACACACACCCATGTTTATGGCAGCACAACTGATAATAGCTAAATATTCGGAGCAGCCAGTGTGTCCATCAGTAGAGAAATGGATAAGAAAATGTCGTGTGTTTGCCTAATATGGTACTACACTACCAGAAAGAAAGATAAATTTGAGTTACTTGCAGGAGAGTGGTTGCACCTTGAGAAACATCTTGAGACACAGATTAAATGTCACCTGGTTTTTCAAATATGAGAAAATCAAACTATAAAATAGTAAAAGAGCATACTAGAAGAGAGATGGAAGAAAATAGAAAGATAGATTTTATGTAGAGGGAAAGGAGATGTGGGTGTGGGGAAAAAGGGAAGTAAAAATTATTAACATGCTATAGGTATCTGCACCAATTCCTCAAGCTAATTACTATTGTGTATCATAAATACATACTAATAGATAATTTTATGGGAAAATTCACTTCAAAAATAAGTAGATTGAAAATATTAAGTGTGGAAATATGCTGTACAATATTAATCATAGGTTGTCTATGTTAATATCAGTTAAAGTAGACTTCAGAGCAAAAAAAATTACTAAGGACAGTGACTTAACACAATAACTAAGGGTCAATCTGTGAAAAATCCTAAATTCAGCAACATGTAAGTGGTTTCATTTTATGTAACTACAGGAAGACGGAGCCCTCACTTAGGGGATTATTATTGCCTGTGTAAAAGAGACCTGGGCGAAGTCCTGCCTCATTCCACCATGTGACAACACAAGAAGTCTGCCCCCTAGAGGAAGGTCTTGGAGTTTCTTATCTGCAGAACTGGGAAAAATTAAGTTATTTTTTATAGATAATAAGGAATTTGAGAAACAATTTTATTTATAAACCATCTGGTTTTTGTAGCTCAAATGGACTGAAAAGGGCCATCCTTTCCTAGCTAATCTGTCAGTCTCCGCCTTCTCATTGCAGTGATGACACCAATGTGTTTACTATTGTTGTTGTTATTGTTATTATTTTGTGGTGCTGGGATTGAACCCAGGGCCTTCACACCGGCTATATTCCCAGCCCATTTTTTTTTTTTAATTTTGAGACAGGGGCTTTTTAATACACATAGGCTGGGCTCAAATTTACAATCCTGCATCAGCCTCCCAGGGTGTCAAGAGTACAGGCCTGTGCCTCTGGGCCTAGTTTATTCCTGTTGTTATTGATATAATTGAGTTTAATTACACCATTTAGGTATTTACCAATAATTTTCCCATCAATTTTTTAATACTTTTTTCTGCCTTCTTTGGATTGTGTATGTATGCACATATTTATTGCATTACTGGGAATTGGACACAGACCTTTGCTCTAAGGTCCATATCTGGCCCCTTTTTTTATTATTTGAGACAGAGTATTGCTAAGTTGCCAACATGCAACATGGGGCTCAAACTTGTGTTCTTCCTGCCTCAGCCTCCCAAAATACTAGGATTACAGACCTGTGCCACCAGACCCAGCTTGGATTGTGTATTCTTTTTTTTTTTTTTTTTTTTTTTTTTTGGAGACAGGGTCTCACTCTATATTTCATGCTGGTCCTGAACTCACTATAGAGCCCAGGCTGATCTCAAACTAATGGCAATCCTCCTGCCTCAGCCTCTGGAGTGCTGGGATTACAGGCGTGTGCCATCATGCCTGGCTTATGTGGTGCTGGGGAATCAAACCCAGGGTCATGAGCTTGCTATGTAGGTGCTTTAACTGCTAAGCTATTCCTCCAGCCCTAGATTGTGTATTCTTATTAACTCCATTTTATTTACATTATGGTTTAAGAGATATTTCTCTATTTTGTGTACCTGTGGTTGCTTTAGTGTTTCCAATATATGTCTTAGAATAATTTTCCACATTTTATCTTCTATTTTTGTTAAACATGTATTACTTAAGTATTTATTATAATCCCCTGTATATACTCTTGTCTTAGGAGATAACATACCATTTAAACAAATGAATTTAAAATGAGGACAGCGTGTTTTATTTGTATCTTTTTCCAGCTCATGATGTTCTTTGTAAGTTTACCTTGTCCATCCAGATTTCTACTAATAGTATTTTTCTTCTATATAAAAAGTTCCCTTTAAGTTTTCTTGAAATATCATTCTGTTGGTGATAAGTTCTTTCACCTTTTGTTTCTCTGAAAAATCTTATATTTGCTAAGTGTAGAATTCTGGGCTCATTTTTTTCTTTTACTATTTTAAAAGTTTCATTTCATTGTTTTCTGACTTGCATGATATTTACTGAAAATAAACTTTAGTTCATGATCTATATAGATCATAACTATCTACATAAGATTTTAAATTATAACTTGGTTTGGTTTAGCTTTCTTTATGTTTCTTCTCTGTGGTATTTTTTAATGTGTTAGGAATTTATATACATTTCAGAATGAGAGTATTTTGACCATTTTTATAAATAAAAATTCTCCTTTCATTGTTTATTCTGGGATGCTGATTACACACACTAGACTATGCGATGTTACTCCACACATCATACATTCACTTTTATTATTTTCTAATCTCTCTTCACCCTGACTTCTTTTATGATTTTTATTATTATGAGTCATTAATCTACAATATCATATATAATTGTTCTGTGTAAGTACTATTCTAGGGTTTCACTTGTAATATGCTTTTATTAATTCTATGCATGTTCCTTGTATTTGGTATGTTTCATAATTTCAGATATTATGGTTTTATATCTATAATTCCAATTTGCAACTTTTTTTATAACTTCCCTCTTCTCGTGTTTATGTTTTCCTTTTCCTTTCTGAGCACATGGACTGTAACTGGCATTTTAGTGGCTTTTTAACTGCTGATTTTAGCCCGTGTCATTTCTTAATTCTGTTTCTACTGGCTTATTTTTTCTTTTTGATAAGAGATACACATCTCTACTTCTGTTCATCCCTCAGTTTTTTACTGGGTACTAGATTTGAATTTTCATTGTTTGATGTCAGATTTTGCTGTCTAATTTTAATATTTTAGAGACTTTTCTGGAATCTAGTCACTCCTTAGAATAATATGATCCTTTTAAGCTTTGCTGTGATGGACTCAGAGCTCACGTCAGTGGAGAACTACTCTGCCTCCCCGCGAAGGTGGTGCCGCGCACTTCCGGTTATCTTGCCCAGTTGGAGGTTTCCTCCCCTGGCTGGAGGTAACGCAACGTGACACCTCAGGCTTTCCTGCTCATCTTTCTTGCTGATCTTCCTCTCATCTACCAGCTTTCTTACGTACATAGACAAGTTAGTGCTGACTTCCCTGACCTTTTACCCTGCAGATCTAGCCACCATGACTTCCTTAAACATCCAGGGCTATCACCTAAACTCACTGAACCTGCCAGTCTCTTTTGGTGAGCTCAGAGGAATGGGGAGAGGAGCTGTGGGCTGTAGGTTGGGAATTCACTCAGCAGTAATTTGTGGTATTCAAAGGGCTCTCTGCATTCATTTCTTTAGTCTTAAAATCCCTGCCAGTTGCCTGAAGTTAAAGATTGTATATATTTTATATTGTTATATCTAGATGTCTGACATGGGGAAGTAAATCAGTCTCTTTCACTCTACTGTGGCCAGATATGGACATCTTCATAAAATCTCATTTGAAACCCAAGAATCTGATTATTCTAGAATATAGTGTTATTTGGGCTTGCAATTTAGAGATCTAAGGAGGTATTATGAGCATAAAAAAGGGATTTTTATTGGTAGTGTTTCACTTTCCCCAGGGAAGGTAAAGTGAATACCTTCAGTGTACTGTTTTCAAAGCTATACCTTCCTTCGCCTTCAGGAACAGCTAACTCAGCTTCTATCATTTCTTATTTACAGGGTACTGCTTTACAAAACCAGAACTTATCTTTACATTGGAACAAGGAGAAGATTGGGAAAGAATTCCTAAGCAGAAATTCCCCAGGTGAGCTACTGAATACTGGCCAAAGGTTCAGTGGTTCACTAGGAGGACTCATACAACTCAGCATATAGTAGTATTCATGGCAGAAATTAAACAGAAGGATACAAGCAAAATTAAGGAAGGAGAAAGGCACAAGGCAAAGTCCATATAACTGACTGTGAGCTTCCAAGAGTTCCAACAGGACACTAGGTTCCCCAGCAATGACTTGTGACAGGCATATATGAATTGTTACCTACTTGGAAAGTTCATTAGAGACAAGGCGCCCAGGATTTTTATTGTGGGTTTTTCACACTTTCTGTCTCACATGCATCAAAAGTCCAGGCTTCAAGGTGGAAAGGAGGTATTCAACATAAATTCCTGTGTTTCCACAAATAGTTGGGGCACAGTGAGAACATCTTAGGAAGTTCTAACTTCTTAAAGAAGTTCTGGGAATCTTGATCAGTTCTGAGACTCTTGGGAATTCTCTTGACCTCTTCAGTTCCCAAATACCAGCCAGAGACTAACCTGATATGCCAGCCTTCCTAAAGGGTAGTAGTCTCAAGCTTGTATCAACCACTGTTGGCATGAAATCTTTACAGGCTCACAACATAGTGTAGAGGAAGACAAATGTATTCGTTGCAGCAACTAATGTGGGTAAACAGTTCACTTATCTCACTAATACCTGAAGGATCTATTTAGATTTTACAAAGCCAGATGAAGTATTTCAGAATGAGGGTTGTATTTTGGAAAGAAAAACACAGAGGCATAAAACTTGATATCATGTAAGGTAGTGTTTATTTAATGGTGAACTATTATTTTGCATACAACTGAGAAAGAGAAAATACCCAGTTAACTGTGAACACACCATCAACTTTCAGATGGGTCCTGATTTTAATGATGGCACTTTTGCTTAATAAATCATATTAGTCGTGAGCTTTGGCTAGACGTGCTCTTCACATATCCTCTGTTAAAATAAGTGATATAGGTGGTAACTGCTGTCGGTTTTTTAATACGTGTTGTTTAATTTGTGGTAAGAAGGAAGAATTTTTTTCTTCTTCAGTTTGGGAAATAGCTTTGACCCACTTGCAAGCATCTAGGAACTATGTGTATCTAAGGCTGGAATGCAGGATGATTTAGGGAAAGAATGTGAATCTATGATTATTAATGGAAATGAATCATGTAGTTCATTTGGGGGCCTGATACCTTGTCAAAATGAGGGCAGGATGGCAGCTAGGGTATATAATTAGCATTCAGTTAATGAAATTTTTTTTCTTTTTCTTTGTGGTGCTTGGGATTGTGCTCAGGGCCTGAGCTATATCCGCCCTCGCCCTCACCCTTTTTGAGATAGGATGTCACTTAGTTGCCTAGGCTGGGCTTGAACTTGAGATCCTTCTGCATTATCCCACAGAGTGCTGAAATTACAGGCCTGTGCCGCTAGGCCATGCAAAAACGTTGTTTTTGTTAAATCACATCTCTTGGGGATTTTTTTAGCTGGTTTCTAGGATAGTGTGTTCCATCCTTTGAATACTTTTAACATAGACTTGACTTTGTGTCCTAGAACACAGGCAGTAAGCAGGATAATCACTGTCAAATACACACAAGAAATACAGGATAGGCAACTATGAAACTGTAAAGCCTCTAGGGCCAATTTGAACCATGATTCTCTAGCTTCTTAGAGTAAATAAAAAAATAAATATGGTAAAATAATAGGTTGAAAGCAGATTTAAGGATTGAACAGGATCAAGTCTGGTTTTAGGAAAATTAATGATACAATGAAAGAAGGAAAGTTCAAAACTGATGGTCTAGAAAGAGTTATCACTAAAAGACACGGATAGAAGAAAGTCAGGCTTTGGTGTGCATGCCCATAATCCTAGCAGTCGGGAGGCTGAGGCAGGAGGACTGCCATGAGTTCAAGACCCGCCTGGGTTACACAGTGAGTTTAGGACCAGCCTGATCTACAGAGCAAGACACTGTTTAAAAAAAGAAAAGAAAAGATAAATAAAATAAAATAAAAGAGTATGACACAATAAGCCAAGGTACCAGAGATAGAGTAGAACAGTGAATGTAGTTTAGGTGGGAAAATGATTAATTTCATACTTTAAGTTATACATTTGTGTTCTTGGGATGATACTACAGAGTAAATTGAAGTATTGCCTCTAGTACAATTATTAGAAAATTGATTCCATTATAAACTTATTTTGTTAGGGATGCATAGAATAGAAACAACAGAGTTCCAACCAGCATTGTGTAAGTTAATGATTACTGTAACATCATACTCTTTATTTGGCTGAGTAAGAATGTAGACTCCAGAGTTACTTTCTAAGGCAAACCCTGTTTGGATAAGTCTATTAGAAGCCTCTGTCTATTGATTTTGTTCCTATTGTCTAGTTAGTGCTGGTAAGTTTTGCTGAATTCATCACATTATTGGATTTTTCTGTTACCAGTTCCTCAGCTCTCTAAATAAAATCCATTCTCAGTTGTTCCTTTACTTCACATCTTTTTTTCTGGTCATATTTTAACATGCAGATGTGTATGTGTGTTCATTTCTAGTTTCTTCCTTTCCTACTCCAAAAGCAATTTTTAACAACTAAAAAAATGAGTACATAAGGAATATACACCTGATGTTGATTTACTGTTGGGAAACTAAGCTAAAACCAAAGTGTCGGATTCATACTAGAACGTATATATGTAAGTCCTATTCATAAAAACTATGTTAAATATAATATTTTAATTTTTTTTTTTAGTTTTAGAAGTCTGCCAACCTGATAACCTCTCTGAGAAGAGCTCAGAAAACCAAGGCAAACATTTGTGGCAACTTTTATTCACCAACTAACCACTGACTACAGAGGAAGAAATTTCAGGAAAGCCATGTAATTCAGACATAAATATCTTCCCTGCATGCATGACGCCTTGTACGTGCGCTCCTTCAGGGCCCACTTGCCTGGAGTTCAGCCCATGGGCCTCACACTATCACTGTTCAAGAGAAAAGGTTCATGAGTTTACTTTCTCTGAGAAATGGCTCCTCAACATTGAGGACTGCAGAACTCAAGCTGGAGAGAAATCTTTTGTTTATAGTAAAAACACGAAAGCCCTCAGTCATAAGGAAGAAGTTCCTCAGCATCAGACAATTCAGTATTTGAGAGCAGCTTTTAAATATAATGAAAGTGGAAACACTTTCTTTGAAAAGGCTGCTCTTATTACATCACAAAATGCTCACTAAAAATTAAAATGTTATAAATTCAGTATATTTGGGGAAAACTTACGTGATAAATCACACTGTATTGTTTCTCAGAGCATTCATCCAGAGGGCAAGCATTACTGTGAATGTAATGAAAGTCGGAATGGGTTTAGTAGGACCACTCAAAAAGCTGGCCCAGGGGGAATATATTTTAGCCAAAAGTCCCACATTGGAGAAGAACAGAAAATCCATACAAGAATGAGGCACTCTGAATATGGCAAAGATTTCAGTCGTAGTTCAACCCTCCTGGAACTTCAGAGGACTCATGCAACAGGTAAACCCTTTGATGTCAGCACATGTACAGAGACGTTCAGGTGCCTGTCACCTTCCAGTGTACAGCACAGAGCTCACCTACAGGTGAGATCCTGCAAGCAGAGTGGTTGTGAGAAATCCTGCTGTGTGAATTTACACCTGACCCAGCCTCCAAAAAGTTGTGCAAAGGAGAAACTGTATGAATGTGATGATTGTGGGAAGGCGTTCAATGAGAAGTCACGCCTAAGAAATCATCAGAGAGATCACACAGGAGAGAAAACACGTAAGTGTGATGGATGCGAGAAGTCTTTCAGTGCCAAGTCAGGCCTCAGGATCCATCAGAGAACTCACACAGGGGAGAAACCGTTCGAGTGCAATGAATGTGGGAAATCTTTCAACTATAAGTCAATCCTCATAGTACATCAGAGGACACACCCAGGGAGAAGCCTTTTGAGTGCAGTGAATGTGGGAAGTCTTTCAGCCACATGTCAGGCCTAAGGAATCATCACAGAACTCACACACGGGAACGGCCTTACAAATGCTATGTGTGTGGGAAAGCCTTCACACTGAAGCCCGGCCTCAGAAAACACCACAGAACGCACACAGGAGAGAAGCCGTACAGATGTCATCAGTGCGGGAAAGCTTTTGGCCAGAAATCGCAACTTAGGGGACATCACAGAATTCACATAGGGGAGAAACCCTACACATGTAATCATTGTGGGGAAGCTTTTAGTCAGAAATCAAACCTCAGAGTGTATCACAGAACTCATACAGGGAAGAAACCATATAGATGTGATGAGTGTGGTAAGATGTTCAGGCAGAAATCAAATCTCAGAGGACGCCAGAGAACTCACACAGGGGGAAAGCCCTACAAATGTGGTAAGTGTGGGAAAGCTTTCAGTGAGAAGTTGGTTCTAAGAAAGCACCAGAGAACACATACAGGGGAGAAGCCCTATAATTGTAATCAGTGTCGGGAATCTTTCAATCAGAAATCAAACCTTAGGGTGCATCAGAGAACCCACACAGAGGAGAAACCTTGTAAGTGTGATAAATGTGGGAAAACGTTCAGCCAGAAATCAAGCCTTAGAGAACATCAAAGGCCCATACTGGGGATTAAATATGAGGATGCGAAGAGCAAAGCAAACACAGCAACCTTTCAGCTAAAGCGTAGATGGCGTTGGATATCAAAGAACTTGCCCAGGAAAGAAATGCTTTAAAGACAATGGATATAGGAGGTGTTCTGTAAGCTCAGTCCATAGAAAACCTGTACTCTTGACAAAAGCTCTGACAAAGTAATAAAAATGTGAGCAATTTTGTGCAAGCAACCAAAACTCATTCATCAAGGATACTACAATGAGGAAAACCTAGGAAGTAGTAAGTATTTTGAAACCTTCAGCTAAAGGTAAACCTTTTAGGATTGCATAGAATACAAAGAGAGTAGAAACTTCACACTGTATCCAAAGAGACCCAAGGTAAAGGTAGCAGGTGTGGGAAATTCTACCCTAAGGCATACCTCAATTTGGCTTACACAGGGTAAGGCCTATGCGTCATATGATGACTGAAAATGTTCACCAGTAACTATTAAATTTTTTGTGTCCCATGCTACATATAGCCAGAATTTCTTAGCCATTCTGTCAACAAATGGAATCATATTATTAACCTGTAGCTAATAGAATGTGGGGATCAATTACAGACAAGTCTCATAAATAAAACTCTCATTTTCAATATTTCCCCCCAGGTAAAGGAATGGCTCAGTGGTAAGTCAAGTGCTAAGTACCCGAGTTTGACTCCCCAGCACCACATAAGTTGGATATGGTGGCACATGCCAGTAATCCCAGCACTTGGGAGGATGAGACAGGAGGATTGTCACGAGTGCAAGGCCAGCCTGGCCTCCATAGAGAGTTCAGGACCAGCCTGGGCTGCAGAGCAAGACTCTGTCTCACACACACACGCACGCACGCACGCACACACACACACACACACACACACACACACACACACACACACACTACTCCTAAGCCATATGGCAGGCCCTGTAGCAATAAGTTACTAATGCTCTGAATTTAATGACTTAAACATGATGCAGTTAATACATTCTGTGCATCTCAGCTAACCTCTATCAGGGAAGGTGGTGACTGAAATGTTGAAATTCCAGGCCGCATGACTGCTCAGAAGAGGGACATCAGTATCTTAGCAAAAGAGATGACATCCAGTTATTGGAAAGGCCGGACGGTCCGGCCTCACTGTGAATGACACCTGGCCCAAGAACTAGCTCCCAGGCACACGCAGGTCCGTGTTCCAACCCGCAGACTCCCCTGGGAGCCTGGGCGCCTGCCACCGGCCCTGAGTCCCACCTCCTCGGGCCTCCCGCTAGCAGATCACGCGGGCGCCTCCTTCCCCGGTGAGCGGAGCGCCCACGCTGCGCCCAGTGCCCGCCCCGCTCCCTCACGCGCCGCGCCGTGGACTCCCGAGGGATGGATGGTTGTTTCCGGAAGGTACAGTTTACGAGCTCTTCTTCCAAAGGCGGTGACTGTCTGTTTTACAACTTCATGGGAAAACAACGTGGCGAGCCGAGAGTCCAGAAGTCAGCGGGACTCAAAGGAAACCTGGAAGACGATGTTCGACGTTTTCTTCGAAAGATCTCTGGCTAGATGGTGACTGGGAAAAAGGTTTTTACACTGCGACCTGGGCTCTCACGCGTAGCTGTGTGACCGTAACGAGGTGATTCCACCCGACAAGATGGAAAGCTTGCTGAGCTCAGGGGTACGGGCCTATCACTCCAGGACTCTGGGAGTTAGGGTTAGGTGAGGCAGGAAGAACACGAGTTTGATTCCAACCTGGGTAATTAATGACTTAACAAGAATCTGCCTCAGAATCAAAAATCAAAAAGGGGATGGGAGACAGGAGGGGGGGCTAGATAAATAGCCCTGTGGGGTAATTTATTGGCACTTGCCTAGCGAGCACAAGGCCCTGAGGTGGATACCCCAGCACCACACGGGTGTGGGTGTGGGCACAGGGCCTGTAATCCCAGCACTCGGGAGACCGAGGCAGGAGGACTACTGTGAGTTCAAGGCCAGCCTGGGCTTTATAGAGTTCAGAACCAGCCTGAGCTACAGAACAAGACCCTGTCTCAAAAATCATTAATTAATTAACGGAAAATGGGCTAGAGATACAGCTCGGTACATGAAGGCCCTGGGCTCAATCTCAGCTACCTCAAAAAATAGAAGATGAAACATGGAGGGGAGGGAGTCTCCTGCGTGTGCACAGTAAGCATCAGTAAATGCATCCAGGGAGTGCCACCTGCTGGCAAAGAGCCTGCTCCTTCAGCTGGAAAAGACGGGAGCAGCGTTGCTAAATGAGAAGGAATCTCCTGCCTTTTATTTTATGCTAATTTTTTTGAGACAGAGTCAGGCTAGTCCTGAACTCACTATGGAGATCAGGCTGACCTCAGACTCATGGCAATGCTCCTGGGCTAGTACACGTGTGAGCCACCACACCCAGTTTATGTCCTGCTGGGGTGTCAACTCAGGGCTTTGCTCTTGCTCAGCAAGCAACTTATCCACCGTGCTGTTCCTCCAGTCCTTCGTTATTTTTTTTGAGATAGAGTCTCACTCTGGTCCTGAACTCACTTTGTAGCCCTAGCAGGTCTCAAACTGAGGGAAATCTTCCTGCCTCGGCCTCCAGAGACCTGGGATTACGGGCCTGTGCCAGCACGCCCAGCTTCCATAGTGCTGGGGAAATGAACGGGGAGGGGGGGCCCTCGCCTGGCTTTTTACTGACCGTTCCTTTGAGAACTCCCACGCCCCACAACAGGAAAACGGGAGAGAGGGTCTCTGAGGAGGACCGCTCCCCCAGGAGGCAGGACAGGCAGACCCCGCACAGAGGCCCGGCCGCCCTGAGGTCTCAGCACAGGCAACTAACTGAGTCTAGGAAGCCAAACATTATTCCCGCCCTCTTGTTCTAGATAGAACTCCAGGTGGCTGACTGAGAAATAGGGGTTCTGCGGGGGAAAGACTGCTCCGTGGTCCTGAGGACTGAACTGAGCTGCAGCCCCAGCACTTCTTTCTTTCTTTCTTTCTTTTTCTTTCTTTCTTTGAGACAGACTCACCCTGAGTACAGGGTGGTCCTGAACCCATTGGGTAGCCCAGGCTGGCCTCACTCACAGCGATCATCCTGCCTCAGCCTTCCAAGTGCCAGGATTCCAAGCATGCATTACCATCACCTGCTCACAACAAAAGCTCCTCTGAATTTATATTATATTAATTTACTATTGCCTCAAGCTTACTGAGTGCTAGAAGTTCAGGCACGGACCCCCACAGCAGGCTGATTTTTCTCTGGTGCTGGGGATTGAACCAGGGCTTATTATGCACACTAGACAAGCACTCTAACCCCTGAGATTCGCCCCAGCCTTCCTCGGAAAACAGAATTTTGATGTCCTGGGCCCAGAGCTCAGGCTTGTACACAAATTGAGAGGGTCTCCTAGGGCAGGTAACAAAGGCCAGTGTTGGCACCCACTGATAGGTGAACACAGTCCTTGATGTGCACAAGGGGTGCTCTGAGGACCCCTCTCCACTTAGGGGATCTGGAGTAAATCGGTCACAGAGGGTCTTCCTGCCCTCAGCTGGTGGACTGCAGATAAGCAGGGTCACAGAAACAGGGACCCCAGTGGGACTGACTACTGTGGGGAGGGGCAGGGATCAACAAAGCAGAGCAAAGGGGAAGATTCCCCGTAAGAAGCTCACGCATAGGAAGACAGACTGGAGAGCGAATTTCTTCCCAGGTGGTTGTCAGTTTCCCATCACAACGGAAGTAAGCCAGGTTCCTGATTCGGGACTTGAAGCCTCTGTCAATGCTTACACTGAAGGTCAGTGGTTTCTAAGAACCTATGAAATGCTATGCCCAGATTTCGGGGAGCCTCAGGTAAGCAGAGAACCAGTCACACATGCCAGAACAAGGAGCTTTTATTTGGGCTTCAACGTGGGCTCTCAGACGTCACCAAAGCTGTGGATCTGTCCGGAGAGCCCAAAACACAGTCTGAGCAGGGTTTTCAGGAGGTAGGGGAAGGCGTGGTTCCAGGGAATGTGACACAGGTACATCATCATTTTACACAGACCCAATCATAAGTATACAGCTCCCACGGGGATAGTGTTGACCACTTAGCTTTAGCAGTGTCCATGGCATTTGGCAAACCCAGTCATCATTTGGAAAAGTCTTTTGAAAGTCACCAACCAAGAGTGGTGTATTGATGGCCTGGGTAGGGTCTAAGGGCGCGTCGAGTGATTGGTTAGCTGTAACGGGGCAACTATAATTCTTTGGCTTTGCCCCAGGCCCAGGAATGCCAGATTGGTGTTAACTCTTTTGGATTGGCTGGAGCTAGGTAACTAAGTGGCCCG